>VMBQ01001891.1:0-15626 GCA_007657795.1 Dreissena rostriformis | reverse complement strand
AACCAGTCTGTGGAATATGACTTGTTCCCCTGTATGGCTTAAGGCCGGGAAACAGGCAAACAGGAAGAAAAAAAAAAAATCGCATTTTGGCGGTGAAAAACATATAATACAATAACATAGAGTACGATTCGATACACAATAATCACTGCCATGACGTATTATTTCTTGAGGAATGCATCTACGTGTCACAAAGCGTTTGTCGTAGTGTCTATGTTGCTCCAGCGGTCTATGATTTTCCATCGCGAAAATAGATGACGGCAGGAATTATTTGACTTGATAGCCTATAAGGTAATGTCTCTTTGTATTTCAGAAAATTGATACAAATAAACGGTCAACGCACGCCGCTACGCGGCGTGCTTTTGCCCGTATTATAAGTATACACAATGTTAAAGAATCTAAAGTGCATACGTAAAGACTCTCAAGTGCACATTAAGATCGGCGTGGCGTAGTGGATATGGTGTCCGCCTAGCGATCGGGAGGTCATGGGTTCGAACCCCACTGGGAGCGTTCCTTTGAACTCCCCCAAAGACACCAAGGACTGGTTCTAGTCCCAGGAAACGGACTCGAGAGCGTTTATATAAGCCTATGACTTTCGATGCAATCGAGCAAAAATAAATAGGTTTAAACTAAATGCACATGTAAAGACTCTCAAGTACACATGTAAAGAATCTAAAGTGCATATGTAAAGACTCTCAAGTGCATGTGTACAGACTCAAGTGCACATGTAAAGACTCTCAAGTGCACTTGTAAAGACTCTCAAGTGCACATGTAAAGAATCTAAAGTGCACATGTTAAGACTCAAGTACACTTGTAAAGACTCCCAAATGCACATGCAAAGACTCTCAGTTGTACATGTGAAGACTCTCAAGTGCACTTCTAAAGACTCTCAAGAGCACATGTAAAGACTCTCAAGTGCACATGTAAAGACACTCAAGTGCAGGTGTAAAGAATCTTAATTGCACTTGAAAAGGATCTAAAGTGCATACGTAAAAACTCTCAAGTACACACGTAAAGACTCTCAAGTGCACATGTAAAGAATCTAAAGTGCACATGTTAAGACTCTCAAGTGCACTTGTTAAGACTCCCAAATGCACATGCATAGACTCTCAAGTGCACATGTAAAGACTATCTAGTGCACTTCTAAAGACTCTCAAGTGCATACGTAAAGACTCTCAAGTGCACATGTACATACTCTCAAGTGCACGTGTAAAGAATCTAAAGTGCACTTGAAAAGAATCTAAAGTGCATACGTAAAAACTCTCAAGTGCACATGCATAGACGCTCAAGTGCACATGTAAAGACTCTCAAGTACACACGTAAAGACTTTCAAGTGTACATGTAAAGACTCTCAAGTGCACATGTAAAGACTCTCAAGTGCAAATGTAAAGACTCTCACGTGCACTTGAAAAGAATCTAAAGTGCTTACGTAAAAACTCTCAAGTGCACATGTAAAGACTCTCAAGTGCACATGTAAAGACTCTCAAGTTCTTTGTGTTATTCAGGCGGGACATGTATGTCTTGTCATTTTTTCTCCGTTTTATTTTAAAAAAAAGAACAGTTTGTCATTCTGATATTTTTGTACTTCCAGGACAACTGGGAAGACAAAAAAGAACAACAATGCGATGATATTTATTTGTAAACATAACATTCATGCAATAAACTTGTGTATAATAAAGATGTTGGTTCAACTTTCAAATCCAATGTAAATTCAACCAAATATCGACGTTAAGTCAACGTTGTTTCAACGTTGAATCAACGTTATTTTCAACGTTGAAACAATGTTGATTCAACGTTGATATCGACGTTGATTTGAGGTTGATGCCTCAACCTTGTCTCAACTTTCAAAATCAAATATAAATCCAACCAATTTTCAACGTTGAATCTGACGTTGATTCAACGTTACTGTGTCTGCTGGGTCAAGTGCACATGTAAAGACTCTCAAGTGCACTTGTAAAGACTCAAGTGAACATGTAAAGACTCAAGTGCACCTGTAAAGACAATCAAGTGCACACGTAAAGACTCTCAAGTTCACTTGTAAATAATCTAAAGTTCACATGTAAAGACTCTCAAGTGCACATGTGAAGACTCTCAAGTGCACCTGTAAAGACAATCAAGTGCACACGTAAAGACTCTAAAGTGCGTGCGTAAAGAAATTAAGTGCAAACGTTAACGCGCTCTTGTGTTTATGCCAACGCTCGCAAATGCGAACGTATATGTGCTTAAGTTCGCAGGTAAAGACGCTAAAATGCGAGCGTAAATATGCCAAGGTCGCACGAAAAAATGCTCTATATTTGTAGTATCAGTTGAATTTTCTTTTACGGATTGCAGTACGTGCAAATCTTTCCGTGCATGTTACATTCGATAAGAGATCTCTAACTTACATTTTATTGTGTACGTATCTTTGCTTTGACAGGCGTTTTTGAAATTAAACAGCACACCATTATTTTTATTCAATAAACTTCCTTTTGAGTGGATTTTTTTATTTCCGCCCATGTATTGAGACATTGACAAATTGGCGGAAGTAAATGTTTGAGACACACAACGCGAAACTCGAAACCAGAAGTTTAAAATTCGAGGATGTAAATGTTTGGGCCACAAAAGGCTAACATTGAAAGCAGCAGTTTCAAGTGGGATGTACATGTACGACGACAAGAATGAAAGGCAGTCAACGATGGTAATCACAGGGCGAACCTGGTTACCCCGGAGGAAAGAAACTTTTGTCCGGGATTTCTTCAAATAAGTCTCAAATTTCTCTGTACAACGTGGAAGCCTGAGTGCACGTGCTTGCACGAAACTTGCCCAGCGCACGACTGTCCAGGGCAACACAAGTCGGTCGCCGGGAGGGTCTAGATAATCTAGCTTATGCATGCGTTCTTTCTATATTTCTTATTTGTTCTCGATATCTAACTCACTGACTCACTGATTGGTTGAATGAATATTGATTGGTTGGTTGATTGATATACTTATTGATGAGAAACCTGCAATCTGCAACCGCCGCAGGTCTGTCCTATTTCATTTGTAACAGACCGCAGCTGTGACTGGAATCATGCGACTGACGTGAGTCTATCTTATTGTGAATTGCCTTGATAACAATCGAAAGGCCAATACATAAATATGGCACGACAAGGTGTATCGCAACAAGGACAGATCACAACAATCCCCTCAGCGTTAACGGCGTCTGAGGACATGGTAAGCGATAAACGAGTGATTGTGATTATTATATATATTATAATTATTTCAAACTCCGATTGTCCACTTCAAATATCATTTGGAAGGCGTATACAATACATACGATTGGGTTCAGGAGTTTAATCATTTAGTTACATTTGGATCTTAATGTAGATCTAAGAGCAATTTCTTCTGACGTGTTTTAGTTTGCACACGCGACACTATAAAACAACTGGAAATATGTCTATAGACTACATGCGCGAGTTTTTAGGAGTTGTACTGTGATTTTGGTCCACTATCAAAACCATACATTTATAGTTAATATAAAGGAATTTTAAAGGAATACGCACATTACTTGACTGCTAATAAGGCCAATTACATTCTAGATAACCGCCGTTTAGCAACGGTCTGAAGCTGGATGTAATATAAAATCCGTGTTGGTTTTAAAGGAGCACTTATGCTGATGTAATGAGCCAGATTAAAATTAATTTTCATGTTCTCACATAAACCATGTTCTATACCTATCAACTGTTGTGAATGTGTTTCGTTTTATCAGATAACTTCTATTGCCAAACCATAACTTGTAATACAAAAACTTTCACAGTAATGCATGTACAGAAGGACAAAGGCCATTACGTTCTACATGCATTGTACAAGGTTTACTCCAATGTGGTTATTTTGTTTTCAAGCAAGCATGATGTTAAATAATAATTAGTATGGTTATGTTTCCCATTCATAACTTATGTGACAGTATTTTTGTTATATAAGAGTTCAGTTAAAGGTCGTTTCCGCCTCTTCACGAGTTCAATGGTATCGACCTGCACCTGTGAACTTTCAGGAGGAAATATTTCATTTTGAACCAAATTAGGTCAAATTTACCCCGGCTGCCCGGGTATTCGCCAAAGAGATAATTTAGATCCAAATAGACCAGCGCAAGATGGCCAATGAGACCTTAATGTGCGCTGGTAGACAATTAGAAGACAATTCAAGCCTGGTTGTTCTTAAAAGGACATTAGCTGGATTAGCAGAGCCGTCTGCAGAAGTTTTCCTATCCGACAAGTCTTCAAGAAAATCTGCGGGTGACTCGCCCCGGTCGCGACGCGCACGCTCCAGCAGCTGACCGAGGAATGATAACGTGACAGTAACTAATGGATATGGTTTATATACGTAATTCGTACATGTTATTGGTCTGTGAGTTCATTGAAAGCTATAAACCAACATCATTCGATATTCGATACCTTTAGGCGTGAAATAAAACAGTAAACAATTCTACATCGCTTTATATAGCACAAGGAATTAAAACAATTGAAATATATATATATGTCACGTGCAAGTTTAAATATTGGATTTCATAAAACACACAATATTATCGTGTCCCCATCGACCTTAAGATTCAGCCAACTTTGGTTCTAAGACACCTTTTCAGATGAGCATCTTAACTACTGATTACTTTCCTACATGTCGGGCGCTTGAGAGACAACAGGTACCCATACATTAAACAATGGGTAAGCAACCCCCCAAACCACAACAATCCTTATGAGGGGCTCGAACCTTCAACCTCACTCATAGACTACGGATACGAGTAGAATAACATGTAAATATTAGGGTATGCACCTTTATGTCCACAGACAAATACACCGGAAAATTATTTCACCAGGAATATATTAAAATTCAATAGAGTGATCACACGTTTATAAATAGATCAATACATATATGGATAGGATAATCTTTTCGGCAGTCCAACTTCCTCCTGCGCAGGCTTAAAAGAGAACGCTTTCATTGAACGTCTCAGAAAGGAATTGAACCTCTTCGCGACACCTACCATGCATGCTACAGGCGTTATACTGGGTGTTCTCAGCCTACATCTTGTGTTCACGGGGTGTCTAGGAAAAACAATAGCCACACTCGACGTTGTGATTAACAGAGGTACGTGCATTGAAATACGAGCGTATGAACAATACATGAGGTCAATATTTTCTGTCTTTTCAAATAGTTGAGCTCGTTAATTTCAGACAAAGACGCCGCCATGGTGGAGTTACTCCAGCTGCTGACCAGCGACTCCGATGAAGTCGCGCAGACACCAGACGTCGGTATCCATGGCGACCAAGGGACCATCTCCATGGAGGTGTCAGACGCCGTTCTGAAGGAGATTATGTCGGCCATCACGCAGGATTTGAACCTGGATCTACAGACTCTACTGAAAGGTATGATTTGGTACTTTGTAAAATCAAGTTTCACTAAAAATAGCATAATATTCTTCATAATTATAAAAACTTATTTGTCGATGAACATTTTTTCTGTGATATGTTCTCAAAACGTGAAGCTTAAAGCAGACATTGTGCAAAGCATATTTTTGACCCGCTCAAAATATATATTTATATCCAAACATGCATATACTTTTCCAACACGTTAGTTCCACCCAACAATAAAATTAGCCTTTTCTGAATGGCATAATGCACCCTCCGATTCGTCGATCGGCAAATTTGCAAACTTTTGAGAACATGAAATCAGTGTATATCTTAAATTATCGTATTTATTGAGCGTTGACATTTTTACATATATATGGTCACGAAATACGTTTAATGCTTATCGTAATAACTGTTACTTCGTTAAAAGTTCCATAACCTACATGAATACGACTTTCAGATTGCAGTCACGGCAGATGTCAGTTTTGCACTGACACCCAATGGTTTAAAGTCTGCGCCAAAGCTTCCATTATCAAACTCGGGTTTGTTGTCACCGTCTCTGTGAATGGAATAACAATCTACAACAAGGAGATCAGCATAAGAAATCCACCGCCTTTCTGCGTTAATAAGATCCCGGGTCTGGGTAACATAGCTGACGTGTGCCTGCAGCTCTACGACGTCGATCTAGCCAAAGAAAGCGCCTGTGTCAAGGTCACTTTCAAGATCAAACTGGGTCCCATCTCGAAAAAAATCGATGTAAAAGTGGGGTGTTTTCAGATCCCACAGTTAAAAGTTAACACAGGCGTCAATTAGACACCAACGGCTCTCCTAACGCAACTTAACCAGCCTCTACGCTATATGGGTCCATTAAACACCACGGCTCCCCTAACGCAACTTAACCAGCCTCTACCTGCTACAAGTGTAAAAGGTAAAGATCTTTTTTATTATAGTGTCACCCCTATTGAAAGGGCCAGCCAATCTGACTTTTGAGACACTTTTTGCGTGTATACCATGTACCTCCCAACTCCTATCACTATGTCAGGCGCCAGGCGGATAGAAATCGGTAACCATTCATGTTTAACGCTCGCGGCTCACGAGCCGGCCATATCGGAACAAGTCCCATGACAAACATCCATCTTTCGACAAACGCTCCCCATGGGGCTCGAACCTTCGACCTCCCGATCCCGAGGCGGACGCCTTATCCACTAGGCCACGGCGATCGTGTAAATTAGAGACAAACGGCTCTCCTGATGCAACTTAACCAGCCTCTACCTTCTACATGTGTAAATAAGAGACCAACGGCTCTCCTAACACAACTTAACCAGCCTCTACCGTTTGCATTAGTCCATTACCCAACAACGGCTCTCCTGATGCAACTTAACCAGCCTCTACCTTCTACATGTGTACATAAGAGACCAACGGCTCTCCTAACGCAACTTAACCAGCCTCTACCGTTTACATAAGTCCATTACACAACAACGGGTCTCCTGATGCAACTTAACCAGCCGCCACCTGATACACGTGTCCAGTAGAGACCAACGGCTGCAATTCATATCGCCTCTGTTCCGATGTACTGTTATATATATTAATAATAATCTCTATACCAAGTGACACGTATTATATGCCATTAATGTATGTACAAAATAAAACGTTAAAATCCAAACGGAATAAGAAGTTTGCACAACTATAATTGTCAAAGGAAAAACGTCTATACCATTTGAAAAAAATGTACACATACAATATGCTTACAGGTGTGAATGTAATCAATAATATGACATGTATCTCAGATGATTAACACGTGTGCCACAAAAAAAATGGAACATGTTAAGTCTTTCTTAAATAATCGTCCGGAAAATAATAAAACCGACATACAGACAGAAAAACCGACAGGCACATCGGCGAGCTCATTCCTATGAAACTCATTCCATTAATGTGCGTACATTAGCATAGGTCGTTTATTTTATCAATCCATTTATTACGCCGATTGTATATCTGGTTTGTTTTATGTACATAAATACAGTAATAGCGATGAAAGGTAATTACAGGAAAATGTCACCAAACATTAAAACATTTGGACTAAAATATAACATCTACATACATTTGAGCGAAAATGTAAACGCTCTGTTTTAGTTTTCAATCACTAAATCATGTATGTATTCAAAGGATATGAAAAACAAATAAATACATGCAGTTTTTTGGTGTAATATTATCATCCGTATTTCGAGGATTTGATTGAACATGTATTTTGTCTTTCCTCCGAAATATATATTAAAATTCTATTTTAGTTTAAAATCATCCAATCATAAGATAGGGTTTATGTATGTTACCTAGCTAGACATATTGTTGAAAACGCTTTAACTTGAACTGCTATCATACAAGACTGTCTCACTAATTAGTAAAATGAGTTATTCCAACAAAAATCGTTCTTTAAAGGGACTTGTTCACGGTTTGGCAAAATAAAAGCATGAATGCATTTAATTCAAACAAACATAATAACATTCCTGACTGAGAAAGGTGTATGAAGTATATGTTCGTTTATGGAAATTCACCAACCGAACTCAATAAAATAATAAAGCGTTTTTTTACGCTTTTCATCGACAATTTATCAGCAAAAACGCACAGAACGCACATATATATATGGGCTTCCCTCCTGTGCAAAAGTACCAATACCTTTCAAAAGCCTAATAGTAACGATTTAGGTTAGACTTCTAGAGATCCCGGGTTAAAACTACAAAACTCGCACATTTTTATTCTTGATCGTTTTTCTTCTTATTATAATTATTGATAACTATTCCAAATAGTGCAGTGTTGTAGGTAAATTTATTCAATGACATTTACAAAAACACTTAATATGAGAACAAGTCCCTTAAATATCATCACACTAATTAAATCTAAGTTAACAAAGAAGAAGAATGACTTGTTACTGCATTGCACTGAAGGTTGTTGCAAAGAAATACCAGTAATTGTTTCCGACTCAGTGTGCACCATTGAAAAGGATATGCATTTTGTAATGTTCAAATGCTGTCATGATCACGGCGCGCGCTTATAAATCAAACTTTAACCCGTCGTGGTTGAAAGAACATTGGGCGATAAAGTATATTCCGTAATAGCCAATTTATATTTTATTTAACAGTTGTTCACGATTTCATTAATTAAGTCAATTATACGACAATGAAGCGTATATTATATATATACCTAACCATTGAACATTGTTATCGCCAACATGGCGATGACAATGTTCAATGGTTAGGTATATATATAATATACGTTTCATTGTCGTATAATTGACTTAATTAATGAAATCGTGACTATTGTAAAGCAGGGTTTTCATCTTATATATTAGATGCTGATTAAAGTTTTCTTCCCAATGAAAAGTGTCTTTAAAATCATGCAGTTTTCACCCTGATTCAAACCTTGTACCAGCTTTTTAATTTCCCTAATCAGCTAAGTGTTATTTCTTCCCATAATCAATAGGCTATGGCCTCTTCCCAAGCAGAAGAGAACAAGTCCTGTATGATACCGAACTGGTTTGTTGATCTGACACGTAGTTCTCAAGCATGCTATTTCCGGACACCGCCATGGTATCATTATGTATCGGTCAATACAGAACTCTGTGTCGTGCTCTTTCTTAAAACGTCCACTCGTTTGATGCCTACACAAAGGAAGTCCCAATCTTTGTTCATTGACTAATTGCTGGACATTTTATTAAATGAAATATTTTTGTCAATGTAAATAATTGGCCCGAAACAAATTGTGACCGATTGCAGCAACGGCTCTGCACATGAAAGCATGTAGATATACATTAAACAGAAAGCGGACAATATTTGTGCAGGAAAATATTTCACTTGGACACGGCAAAAACATTCAATGGCAGAAAACTTCCCTACTGTACATTTGTAATCAAGTGTTATGAGAACGGATATTGTACATCATGTATAAAAAGTGAACGCTGTCATTAAACGTCTAACAAAAGGATAAAACCCCTTCGCAACACCCACCATGCAGGTCACGGGCTTCATACTGAGTGTTCTCAGCCTTCAACTTGTGTTCATTGCGTGTCTGGGGGAAACAGTCGTCACAGACGACGTTGTGCTTAACACAGGTACATGTACGTGCATTTAAGTACGAGCACATGGACATTACATGCGTTTAATATTTTGTGTATTTTCATAGTGTTGAGTTCGTATACCTTGTAAGCATTACATTACAGAAGATGACGCCGCCATGGTCGAGTTACTCCAGCTGCTGACCAGTGTCTCCGGTGAAGACGCGCAGACACCAGACGTCGGTATCCATGGCGACCAAGAGACCGTCTCCATGGAGATGTCAGACGCCGTTCCGAAGGATGTGAACCTGGATCTACAGGCTCTTATGAAAGGTTTTCGGTCCGCTTCGGTACCTTAGTTGAATATTAACATTGCATTCTACCACGACCCGCGACTTGTTTTCTATAAACTAAAACGGAAAGAAGTGGGTTATTCCACAACAACCATGTGTGGAGCCTAATATTGTTAAGGTATTTCCGGAAATTCGAAGATTGTCAAGCAAAAAAAACAACACGCGCTATAACGAGCAATCTCGGAATTATTTGGCAAATTATTTATGCAGCAAAACCACATTTGTTGTACAACTGCTCCTCTTTAGTTAACATAAATGCTATCGTTTTGTTTATTTGGCAATGTGCATTTATTGGCATAATTAAATAGCTATGCTTAAATTCCTACGCACCGGAGCTCCAAAACGTTGGTTATTAATCCAATAAGCAATACTAAGCTGGTATTAATTTAACAACTGTTTGTGACACACATTCTATATTGTTACCGTATTTTACCGTCGATATTACTCTTAAAAAACTCTTTCCAAAAAGCACAATTTGAAATGAAGTGCTTATAGTACTACCTTTCTATATATCCAGTTGATATTAATTAAATGCAATTTCATCAAAATGTGTCTATAAAATACTTTGTTTCTGTAGCAAAATATTACAGAATGACTACTAAATACATACATTTATTAAATATTTACCTTATAGTGATTTGCGAGGACGAGTTTCAGGTTGCAGCCAGGGCCGATGTAAGTTTTGCACTCGTGCCAAGTGGTTCAAAGCCTGCGTGGAAGCTTCCATTCTCAAACTCGGATTTGAGGTCAAGGTCTCTCTGAATGGGATAACAATCTACCGCAAACAGATCAGCATTAACAACCCACCGCCTTTCTGCGTCAACAAGATCCCCGGTCTGAGTCGCATTGCTGACGTGTGCCTGGAGATCTACGACGTGGATCTGGCAAACAAAAAGGCGTGCGTCAAGATCACATTCAAGATAAAAATTTCTAAGATCCAAAAGAAGATCAAAATAAAGCTCGGATGCTTCAAGATTCCGCACGCAACCCTACCAGAGTTTGCCATGGACCAAGCCTCTGATAACTCGGAAGAAGCGCTCACTTTGGACGGCTCTCCTTAATGGTATCCAAGTCTATATGGCTAGATCTGATCAGTTACAATTACGTTAATTCAACGTGGTTGAGGTTCTCAAAGAGCTTTGTACCAGTCAGTGTAACTTACATATTACCGATCTCACCCATTTGTACAAAAAATTAACATTTATTTTTGATTAAGTACATGTTTTTTTTTAAAGATATTAAGATTCACTACTTACCATGCGTAAACCAGCATGCACGACCACGCATGTGTCGCAAGTGAAGTATTTGTATGATGTATGTTACTTGGTTGAATGTACGTCTTGTTATAATGAATACTGATGGTTGCCAATAAACTTTCTTCTTCGAAGGTATTTGATGAGTATTTTAGTTTTTTTGTTTCATGGTAACTGTCAGATATTCATGCAAGAAAAAAAGAATAAGTAGTCTTCTCATGTGTTAGTCATACTCTTTTGTTAATTCGAGCTAAATTTTCCTACACAAATAAACTGAAGTCATATAAACAACAGCAAAATGACACCACAAAGGGCAACAGTCCGGTCGCTAAAACAGAACACATGTACACCACCAATACTTTATTAGACGCATTTCCACTATCATGTTCTTTGTTATCAGACGTGTAATTGTTAAGCATGTTTAACAATAGCATAGGACAATATTTGGGCAACATGTATCATAGATATATGTGAATGTATGTAGGCAACATGTATTATAGATATATGTGAATGTATGTAGACAACATGTATCATAGATATATGTGAATGTATGTAGGCAACATGTATCATAGATATATGTGAATGTATGTAGGCAACATGTATCATAGATATATGTGAATGTATGTATCAACATGTATCATAGATATATGTGAATGTATGTATCAACCGATCCTTTATAACAAAAAGCTCAAAATTTGAAAAAGTGCACTGTATATAACCTGTAAAATGTAAGGAGATATGATTCTGGACTTAATGGTCTGATGTTGTTCACTTTAAATATTGTGGACTTTATCTATCGCTCAAACGAGCAAAATATTACAATTTTATCAAATTCAAAAAGAGATCATTCTGGATTATATGGTCCGATTACTCATTGACATTGTGCAAGTTTGAAAAGAATCGGATGAAAACTGTGGACGTGGACTGTATCGCAAAAACAAGAAAAAGTCTATTGGACAGACATACAAAAGGCAGAAACCACACCATCACATAAGCTCTTTTGGCCTACAGCCAGTGGACCTGTGATGAAGATTTGCAATGCCAGGCTCATTTGTTGTTTAGGAAGACCCCATATACTTGTTGCAAATCAGCCAGAAAGCTGCTTCATATAAATTCAGACGCATTTGTATGAGAAGTCCTACTTGGTGACGAAGGGCATTGTGAAGTCAAGTTGTTTAAATATGTGGTAACGACCCCCACTACCACATATAGTTCATGGGCATAATAAAAACAAAAATGGTTAAAATAAAACAGCAAATTTATTTAAACTAAAATGTCTACATCAAAACATGTAAAAAGGACTTGACAGAAATACAAATTATATATACATATATAATTATATATGTATATCTTTTATTTTTTATATACATATATAATTATATATGTATATCTTTTATTAGTGCCCAATCCCTGTCATCAGTTATTAATTAAAACAATTAGCATTGCATTATTGGCAATAAATGTTGTAGTAAATGTAATAGGCACACATGCAGTACTTATTTACACTAATTTACACAAAAAATCACCACTATGCAAGATATTCTGACAACAAAAATATATACATTGATCCGTAAAATAACTCCCATAAGCGAAAAAAAACGTATTACATACTAGTCGCCGCACTTCAGTGCGACGCCAATAAAGCATACTTTATTGTAAAACAGACTTATTATGTGACTTACATGAAACGCTACATTACAAAAAACGTAACGTATACATGCATCAGCTCAACATGCTGATTGCATTTTAAAACATCCAGCACTGATGTAGTATGTGTACATGTGTAAGCAGATATGTTAGCTGGTAGTCAAAAATGTTTTCACTTGTATTTCTAGATGTGTAATTCACTGTGATACTGTTCTGTTAAATGTTCTATGTGTGTATTTAAATTATACAAAATAGTAAATAAATATTTATATTTATATTATGTCTGGTGTAGACAACAGTATCAGTAAATATGGATGATCTTTGTATCTCCATGCTATACTAATGGCGGAGGGTACATACATCTATAGATCTAGTGTTTACCTGTCTGTGTGCGTGTCCAGCATGATACATTTACACAATGGATCAAGGTTGAAGTTCAAAGTGGGCACCTGAAAGTGTGTGGCTTTGTATGGATAAAGTGAAACTACATGTGTACGGTCCATTACTTTATTGTGAATGAAGGGGTTTCGAAATAAATTGACACACATAATCATCATTCTGGTATGACAAAAGGTCATGATCACAGTTATCACTTTGAGATTGTCCATATTCCAAATATTGATATTGCGGTAAATGCTTGTGTCCTGCCCGTATGGTAACTTAATTGTGTATGATGAAATTTCAAATTGTATCAATACAACGTGACAACTTTGTTAAAGTTCACGTCACTTCGTTGTGACAACTTTGTTAAAGTTCACATCACTTCGTTGTGACAACTTTGATAAAGTTCACGTCACTTCGTTGTGACAACTTTGTTAAAGTTCACATCACTTCGTTGTGACAACTTTGTTAAAGTTCACGTCACTTCGTTGTGACAACTTTGATAAAGTTCACGTCACTTCGTTGTGACAACTTTGATAAAGTTCACGTCACTTCGTTGCCGTTGAATGGGATGTAAATCCTAAACAAAGTGTACGTAAAACTCGCCACGGTTTAAAACGTAGCCCCGATGCCCTATGGCCAAGTGCAGTCATCACTTGAATGCCGTGATACATGTCCTGTTGTCGATAACATATAACTTATAAGATGGCCGGGAAGGCAAAAGTTGCTGCTCGCACAAACGTTCTCCACTAGCTCCACATTGATGTTGTGTTCACGGTATTGTTCACCAGGTCCAACAACGTTTAGTCTCCATTTCGTTATTCTCGGGCACAGTTTCAATCCTCCTATGCAGAAAACTATCGTTTTTCTGTTGCTGTCGATACATGCATCAGCCAGAAAACCTAGGAAACGCAATAAATGTTAGTAAGCATGCACGTTAAAACTTGAAAGCGAGATTAATCACTCCCACTGAACAAATAACGCAGATTTGTCTTACCCCAAACCCACAATTACTTAACAAGGGCGTTTAGACCCTTCCTGTGTATTAATTTATGAAATGCACAGAAAACCCTGATTGCAAACAGCAAACAGAACTGGTTAACAATATAAAAAGTCTTACCTCCAGTCGAGTTCTAAATGGAAGACTAAACAATGTTCTATGATATTTGAGGAAGTCAATGAAGACGATGCTGAAGCCAAAAGCAGACTGTGGAAAGCGGCCCTGAGAGCCATGGCCGGGTCCCTGGGTCAGTGGTTCGAGCCCTGTTTAGGGTTTCTTTTTTTCCTTTTTTTTTTAAAGTGTATTCTTGTTTTTTTTTACTGGAGATTTTAAGTTCAAATGTTTAAATTTATCAGTATAAAGCTTTTAAAGCATTTAATGACAAGATTCAATACATGCAAAAATCTGTTGGACGGCCCCTTTAATTGAATAAGAATAATTCCATCATATTGACCAGTTATTTAGCATGAGCTAAAATAATCACGATACTTTTGATAATCGAATAAAAAACAATGTTCGGCAAACCACTAAAACATGTCTGTTCACAGAACACGCGTATCATGTCAAATATGCACGGGTGATTCGCGTGTGACCGGTTGACTTATATGTTTCCATTTAATTTCCATTATCCTGTTGTATTTCTGCTCTGTATCTATAAATATATGATCAATACTATCTAATAATGCGAAATAAACCACGAAATATGGCGCAACAATCCGTGTTGCAGCTAAGAACTGCGCAGAAAAAGACATTCGCTAGTTTTGATCTCATTGATATAACTCTTTATCTTTCATCAACACCAACCACAATCAACGGCGTATATCTCTCTTTTTTTTAAAGATATTTCTCGTTTGTGTTAACGTTTTTTTTCTTTGAAGATTGTTTGATTAAACATGATCATACATTCACATGCATTGATGCCACATGTGTCAGAAATAGTAGAATATATGCGTGCAACGTTTCTGTGTAGAAATACATGTTTTTGATACTTTTGTGTGTAATCATTATCCCCACGCGTGGGAATATTGAATTGATCTCCTCTTTTTGTCCGTCTGTCCTGGACACTATCTCCTCCTACACTATTAGCACTAGAACCTAGTCCAACTTGTTGACGCTCTCAAATATTAAGCTACTTTTTATATGGGTAATATTTAGCCCGTATAAAAAGTATCGCTGAATTCTTAGCAACGTCTTATAAATAAGACTACACTAGAACCTTGAAACTTATTACACACATGGTAGCTATGAGCATATGTGCGACGGTGCACTAATCGGATTTTTGATCTGACCAATGGGTCAAAAGTTATGGGTAAATAAATGGGTAAAAAAAACTCATTTTACTAACAACATGATAATAACTTTTGACCCAGGGGTCAGATCAAAATTCCAAATAGTGCACCGTCGCACATATGCTCAAATCTACCATGTGTGTAAGTTTCAAGGTTCTAGTGCTAATAGTGTAGGAGGAGATAGTGTCCGACCACGCCCACTCAAAATTTTTGGTTAACATAACTTCTTCATTTATTAACCAATTGACCAGGGCCATTGATAAGCTTGGCAGCTTGGTTCCCGTCCTCTTTCAAATTTATCGAG
>VMBQ01001890.1:0-142340 GCA_007657795.1 Dreissena rostriformis | reverse complement strand
GGGGGGTGCGTATAGATTTAGCGGACTCTTTACGTCAGACCACTGAATACCGGTAGCTAGAATAGGAATAGCGTTACATAGTTTGCAAAGTTACAGGAATTGCTCAGATTTGTTAAATTCATCCACACTGACTGGTGTGAACATAATATAAGATAAACCCTTGACAAGAGAAACATGCACATCAGCAAGTTATATTTGTATGCCATTGAAACGTGTATTCAGACGCCAACAACTCATGTAAAGAAGACTTAGCGATGCTCAACTCGTTCAAATCGTACACAGGCAAGGACATCGCGTTCTTAACAAATTACAGGTACACTCTCGCATGTTAACTGACTCAATATAATGCCAAACAAGTGTCATTTAGACTGGTTAATACCGGATCATAATTAATCTGCTAATTATTTACATAATGAGAACTTGTCTTCTATAACACTGCAGTGGTTCTATGGTATGAACTGCCTTACCTACAACTATGTGCCGTATCGACTTTCTTTTATTAAACCCTCTACGTTTTATGTTAAATTAAGTTGTGTTTATTGTTAATAACATTATGATGTACATGTTATAAAAGTAACAAGGTATGATTGTAATGTTGCTCGTGCGTGCTCGTGTGTGTGTAGGTGTTTGTGGATAATTTGCCTTAACTGCTGTAAGCAGACTTAACGTTTTGAATTCCTTGCACATCAAAACTTATGGCGAATCAAATCCCCAAACAATATTTGCTTAGAACTATTGCAAACAATATTACTTCGAGTTATGGAGTGTTTCTCAATTATCGGTCAAGTCGAATTTTAAAAATATGTTTGTTATTCACTTTTATGTAAGAATACGGTACAAAACCACTCAAATTTCCCTGACCGAAATTTGATTTCCCCTGAAATTGACTAAGATTGCTTGCAAACTAGATGTCCCGCGTTTTCAATGGCATTTAGAGTTTTGGATGCGACTTAAAAAAAATCCTAATCGCACACAAAGCTTAATATGAGACAAATCTACTGCAAAGATTGCAAAACATTCACAATAAAACATCATCAAAATTCAATATTTTCTGCTGATGATCCCATGATGCTTTTACTGTGAACGCTTCTATCGGCTATCACAATCTTCATAACTCAATTGTGCAGATTGACATAGTAATTTCCCCTTTTCACCCACATTTCCAATTGCATGTGTATGGTAACTTCACGACACGAGTTAATTATTTTGAAAGTGAGACCTCTGGAATTAAGACCATATTATACAGTGAACTCCACCCCCCCCCCCCNAGAAAAAAAACAAAACAACAACAACAACAAAACAAGATGTGTTTGTGAAACCCCCATATATTTGACCTTTGACCTTGAGGGATGATCCTGACCTTTCACCACTCAAAATGTGCAGCTCCGTGAGATACACATGCATGCCAAATATCAAGTTTCTATCTTCAATATTGCAAAAGTTATGGCCAATGTTAAATTTGACGCAAACAAACAAACCAACAGACAGGGCAAACACAATATGTCCCCCAGTTTAGACTGGGGGACATAAAAACAAAAGTTTTCGCAGCTGAATTCCTTCTTAAACAATGCCATCCATGCACATTAAGCTTTGAACGTTCGAACAGCATCCGCCAAGCAGTTAAATAGTTGGAAACACAATATGTTGGGAACTATATGTTCCATATTAGAAAAAACAAAGAGCCATAATTCGGGCCGAAAACTGGTAGCTGCAAAACTAATTTATTCAGCTCTGAAAATTTGAGCGAATCTGGCAACAAATTAAAGACGAGTTGAGTGCACCCAACGGTTTGGGCTTGTATATTTGTATGGTGGAAAAAAATATAAAGAGCCATAATTTTGCCTAAACAGGACGCAGCCACAATTCCGTACACAATCATCTACACATTAAGTTCTTTCAGCTTTGAACGTTTTAGCGCAATCCGCCATGCATTTAAAAAAAAAGTTGAAAACAATATTTTGGGGACTATATATTTCATTGTTGACAATAGACAAAACGCCTTAATTCAGCCAAAGCTGGCCACAGCAAAAAAATCTTTCTTAACAATCATCTTCACAAAGGTCATTTAGATGTGTAACATCCACCCAGCCGTTTGAGTTGAAAAAAAAACTGTACAGTGAAACAAGCAGGCTAAAGGTCCTAATACCCAGAGGGACTAAACTGTTTTGAGCAGTTAAGTGTTCACAAGCTTTCAAAATAGACTTATACGCAAACCTGCCATGGCAGTCATGTTTTTGAAAAAGCACAATATTGAGCTCAGCCTAGATATTATAATAGCACATTTTGTTATATTCTGAGCAAGTTTCACAGTGAGTTGGTCAAACATGTGACTACTCGCTTATGGTTTTTCTATAGCCGCACAAGGGCAATTGCCCTGCCTCTTGGCGGCTATGTTTTTCAATACACATGAATCCTATCTCACTAATCAAAGATATCATTTGACCAAATGTTCTGCGCAAATGTCATGGTGATTGCGGAAAGAAATGTGACTTAGTGGCTAGAACCTTTTCTTTAATCTGGCCTAGTGACATTGTTTTTGACCACACATGGCCCAGTTTTTAACTCATGTGAGATAGTAATGGGATAATGTTCTGAACACGTTTCATGAAGATTGGGAAATAAATTCGACATTTGTTCACAAGCTTTTCCTTTAATTTCTAGTGACCTAGCTTAGAATCCCACCCAACACACTTTCAAACTCTTTTGATACATCATTGGGACACATGTTGTGACATAGTTTCATTTAGATTGAGCAACACATGTTGCCTATAGAATGTTCCCATGCTTTTTTAAATATTAATTTGACCTAGTTTCATGAAGATTGGGCAATACATATGGCCTTTGGATTCACAAGCTTCTACTTTAGTTTGACCTAGTTTTAGATCCCACAAGAGTTTCGAACACTGCAGAGAAATCATAAGTACAAATATTCTCACCAAGTTTCATCAGGATTGGGTAAAAAATGTGGTATCACAAGCTTTGTCTTTAATTTGACCTAGTAAATGACTTCATTTGAGCCAGTTTCAAAATTCAACATCTTTAGGAAAAAGGTCCTGACCAAGTTTAATGAACATTGAGCAATGCATGTGGCCTCTAGAGTGTTCACAATCACTCTCTATAATATGAAATAGGCCCTAGTTTTGACAAACAACTGACAAAAGCTCACCATAAGCACCCTGAGCTTAGTTTAGCTAATCAAAGCGCTGTAGGTGCTGAAGGCCTGGAGCTAGATTAAGAGTGCTTGGGAAGAAGTTTAGTGACTAAACTTAAGTAAATGTAAACGGATCCACGCTCTTTTACTGCCAGATACAGTGTAACAGTGTATATGTATGCTGACCTTAAAAAGTTGAAGGTTTAATATATTGCTCATGCTGTATAGCAACGTAAAATGCGTTTAGGATGTATTGTGCGAATTTATACGGATTGACCCGGTTGAGTGCAGAAGCTCAGAGACTGTATGAAAAGACAATACAGTCGAAACTGGCCTAACGGTCAACTCGAAATAACGGTCAACTACATACAACGGTCAGTCTTGACTCCCCCCGACNCATTATGCTGTATTTTCGGTTTATAACAGCGATACGCTATTACTTTTGCGGACGTGACGTCATTGACACATGCCAACCGTTAGGTAAAAATATCTTCCAATGAACATAATACGAAATGTCGGATTAACCGATTTAAAGAGATGCATGAGTAAACTACATTATTATCGTTTATAAACTCATACGTTTAAGAATAGGTATGAATTTAAATCAATTTATAAGATATTAATTTGAAGTATTCACTATAAATAATTTATGTTATACTAATTTATCGGCAATAAGCCTTTTTTTAAATTAGCTATGTTTACGAAACGAAACGACTGGGTGGGGTAACGACCAAGCAATACTACCAACTGACCAACTATCTAAAAAGTGGGCATCTTAAAACAACGGCCACTTGTCTACAACGGTCACTTTGGTCATTTCCCTTTGTATAAACTACAGTGTACACAGACGGTGGAGGACTACACGATACTGGTGGTGGGAGCGATAACCTTTTGTTCAACTCTACAGATCTGGTAGAGGTTCGTCTACATAGGCGGTGAAGATATACAACAACAACAACAACATCAAATAAATCACTTTCAATAGCCTAAAACAGCTTTCTATTACATAATTAAGAAATCAGGAAAACACTCATGAATACTTCCTTTGTAATGTGTATACAAAAGAAAATCCACTTACCCTGATAAAGAACGGTGTACAGATTGTGTACTTTGTCTCACGTAGAACTTTTCGCGCTCGATCTGCGCAGTGAAATACCATATCCGGTTACTTCGTCTATTTCCGAGAATGAATATTTGTTGTTTTTTTTCTCATTTTCTTTTTTTCTGGAATGTCTTGTTAACGCAAAATAAAATAAGAATATTTTAAAATATGTTTAAAGTGATATTATACGCATTTTTCACTGTTGAATTGAGCTGAAAAGAATTAACAGGTCAAAAGAGTTAGTTAAAATGTGGTAACTGACCAATTATCTGCAATTCATCTTGCTACCAGTTGTTTATAAAAAATATATATTATATTCGATATTTTACATGACTGACCCAGTCCTCTAAGCCGAGCGGAACTGCCGCGTATTTACGAAAGCGATACTATTGGAATCTTTCTCATAAAGTCACTTTACTGACACCTCATTTATAACATATTTTTTTGAAGAAGTATGGCCGAAGATGTGGTTGACAGAGACACGAAGGTAAATGTATTCATAATTTTAGAATTGTCATATGTTTTTGCGGTGAGTCCCAGATTTTTAACTAACCAAAGTTACGTCAAAACGAAAGTACGGTTGATATTCAAATGCATTATTTTTCTCTTTCCGGGATATTGTTTTAGTATGTTGATGCTGCATTAACAAATATAAGTGTATATGAAGTGAAAACACCAAAAATAAACAACGGTTGCGATAGACACCTATATACTGATGCGTCTTATATCACTTTAAAAATACCAGAACAAAATTCTTCTTTCCGTCTCCGTAAACACTCGTATCTTTTCGGCCTACACCGTCAAGTGAGGAACTTATTCTCGCATGAATATGTAAACAATCAAAGCACTGAAGGCACTGAAGTTGTTCGCTATTGCATAATCTTAGGCGCAACTCAGTTTTCAAAATAATGTTATAGCTTTTTATATCGCAAGTTTGAAATGAACACAATACATTCAATTGTATAAAGACTTTTTAAAGAGTGTGTCTTAAAGCACAGGTTGAGATGTGGTTGCACTGTTTATCCTCATATTTATGTTATAGAGATAACTTAGACAAAATAGCAACAATATGTCTCTTTGTTCGCAATTGGTTGCTGCACTGGCAACCATCTTTAGAATTTTGGTTGCCTTGCTAAAGAATAACAAGCCTAGAAGCATGTAAATGTTGGGTAATGTGTATCTAATATCTCTTTATTTTATTTTTTTAATTATTGAGCAACAATTTTGCCGACATGACAGATTTTTAATGCATCATGTCTTGTTGTGAGCCGGAATTGAATCATTTCCTTGGCCTAATTGATCCACAGCCAATTTGTATTTTATGTTTAATTGGATTGAATTGTTTCAAGCGTTGAAGAAGCTCGTTGCCCTGCTTTTTAGCCCAACTGTAAGAAACTTTTGAAATTGAGTTTCCTGGGCTTAAATCTACTGGCCCCAGGCTAACAGGCAACCACTGAACCTTAAAGTTAAACATGATGTAAGATCTGACAGTGTATTGAACTCATTCAATTTGCAAGTCTGAAGACATTAAAGGACCTTTTCACGTTTTGGTAAATTGACAAAATTAAACGATTTAATAATGTGGATGGTTCTGTTGTTGTCGTTTTATTTTTTCATACTACGAGGATTGCTTATATAAAATACATCTCTCATTGTATGAGCACGGATGGCCGAGTGGTCTAAACGACAGACTTTCATTCCATGGTCATTGGTTCGAGACCAGTTAAGGGTAACTTTTTTTTGTTTCTTTAATTTTATTATTTTTTTTAATGGAGCTTCTAAGATCCAATGTTTACATTTATCAATATATAGCATTTAATGACAAACTGTGAAAAGGTCCCTTTAGATGTTTACTAAAAAATGCCACAAGGTTAAAAATTTAGAACTCATTGGTTGCTTATTTGATTTAAAAGTGATTTTGTTTATTTGCCTTGTAAGCGAGGTTACTTTGAAGTTATTATCATTTTTATCTTCTTTTTTTTTTCAAATCATTAATAGAAAAGATAATTTAAGCTTCATTTTGTGAAAACAGGGCTTAAGGCATATGCATTAATTGTCATCCCAGTACCACACTCTCTTTAAACGAAAAACACCATAAAATTATAAAGTGTCGTCATTGATTAGCTTGTGCGCACTGCACAGGCTAATCAGTGTGCACAGGACACCACTTATTTGACATGCATTAAGCCCCGTTTTCCCTGAACTCAGCCAATATGTACCGATTTCAATGACAAACTGGCAAATGTCAGTCGCACAAGCTGTTAAAAACTTTTGATAACATACAAAATCTCACTGCCTGCAGACTGTACCACCACAGGATAATCAGTGTTCACAGACAGATGCAGTGGTTATCGTTCTTGCTGTAGCTAAGATAGATTGACTTTTAAAACTCCCTCTCAACATTAGTTGTTCTTGCGAACAACTAATAAAAACTATGTCGTAGCCAATGCTTAGCAATTTTGCTTCAATAATATTTGTGCACCCTTTTTATGACACTGTCATGTAATATAGTGATGTTCTGTATTTAGGGAAGAACTACTTTTATTGTGCATGAATTAAGTGGTAAATCGGAGTTTTGGGAATTTGGTTTTTGGCAGCCAGCCAATTCGGATAGGCTCAGAAATTGGTATCATTACTATGGCCTTGGGGCAACGCCCCAGGCCAAAAAACAAACAAAGGGCCATAAATCTGAAAAACTGGTCAACGCAAAAATAACTTCCTTTACCATCATTTACACATAACGACCATTCAGCTTTGAAAGTTAGAGACAGATCAACCAAGCCTTTAAGGAAGGGTTGAAAATAAGCAAGAGGGACGGACGGACTGACAAATGCAATGCTTCATGCCCCCAACTTTGTGGGAGCATACAAATGCCACACAACACACAAGTTTAACGATTCATTTAATAATCAGATACAAACAAACAATTAAGCATTGCACAAGAGTACAAAAATAGCACTAGGTCGCAATAAATAAGTCATAATGGCGGGGTATCTGGCTTTGGATTCAACACCACGTGTCACTTCAACACGTGTATACCATACTGAATAGAACAATCTTCACACTTAAAGCATCTTGATAGATCACGAAATAATGAACATTCAATTTTCTTGATATAAAAAAAACTTGACACAAAATATACAATTGAACTTAAGATCATACAAGTTCAACTATTTACAGGTATTGATCAATACTACTTAATAAATAACTACATGTAGATCTTATCATGTGATGGCTTCAACATCTATATATAAACATAGATATATATATATGAGCAGCGATCTGTGAAAAGGGGTTTAATGCATTTACGTAAAGTGACACTTTCTGCCTTAAATAGATTTTTTCTAAGAAAAGGCTCCCTTTAAAACAAAAAGGCATAGTTTATAAAAAAAAAAGTTGTAGCAGAACCTAAATGATCAAGTACTCGAAAGTGGCCACAAACAAAAGACTCACAGAGGTCTAAAGGATCAACCATCTACAGTCAAAGTCAACATTTATAATACCAAACAGTTTTATAACAACTAATTACTACTGATTCATAAATAACTCTATTCTATGTCGAATATCACACTGTGATTGTCATGTTCTGCTATTTTATGACAAGACATTCCAACATTCCTAATACCAATGTTGAGCTAAAAAGCACATACAGGAATGGAAAATATACAACATTATCCCATGTAAACACTGTTAAACAGTCTTAAGATTGCTTAAACCAGACTAATTCTTTCCTAAAACAAAGATACTGCTCACACTTGTCCCTATTTCTACATATCTCTGCCTGCGGCCAGAAACTCTCATGTCCATCGACTGATTGGACCAAGTCCAAGGTCCACAACTTTGAACATTCTCATGCTCAATCTTAAGTCTAAAATCTAAACCTTATAATTAATGACCATCAAAGCTTAAAGAATTGAATATTTGTACTCTGGAACATTTTTTGTTAATACTTAGGTTAAGAACGAGATGTGTTCAGTCACAAGGCCTGATGTGTTCAGTCACAAGGCCTGATGTCGTCAGTCACAAGGCCTGATGTGTTCAGTCACAATGCCTGATGTGTTCAGTCACAAGCCCTGATGTGTTCAGTCACAAGGCCTGATGTGTTCAGTCACAAGGCCTGATGTGTTCAGTCACAAGCCCTGATGTGTTCAGTCACAATGCCTGATGTGTTCAGTCACAATGCCTGATGTGTTCAGTCACAAGGCCTGATGTGTTCAGTCACAAGGCCTGATGTGTTCATTCATGAGGCCTGTGTTTTGTGTCATTTAACTTATGAGGCCTGTGTTTTGTGTCATTTAACTTATTTTCCCTATCTTTTTCTTGCACCAACAACAACATCTGCACTGCAGAGTTTCCCTGTCCATAGATTGGCCCTGGTTCAAATGCACCAGGAATCAGGACTTGGTGACAGTTGTTGTCGCAACAAGTGCTGCTGAGCATGTTGTAATAGTGGGATTTGCCAGGACACTAGGCACTGTCATCAAGACAACTGGCTTGACCACATGCTGACTAAGTACTGGCTTGACCACATGCTGACTGATAACCGGTTTGACCACATGCTGACTGATAACCGGTTTGACCACATGCTGACTGATAACCGGTTTGACCACATGTTGACCTAGAATTGGCCCAGATTGCAGCAGGGGCAGCTGTACAGGCTTCAATAGCGGTGAAGCAAACAAACTGTTGAGTTGTGCCTGAGTGAGGCCTGTCTGGGTCATCTGAATCCCTGGCGACATGACAGTCATAGGGGTCATGATCTGGGTCAGGTGGTTCATGTGGGTCAGCTGGTTGAAGCCAGTCAATGAAACGAGAGGGTGAGTAGTCATGTGACCAGCAATAGATGAGGACATGCTCACTGACGCGGGCAGGGTGTTTGGCAGGTTGTTGGTTGAGACAATCATTGGGGAGCGAGGCAGAGCCAGGAAGGGCCAGGCCAGCTGACCGTTGACAATGTGCCTCAGAGGGACGGTGGACATCACGGACATCTCAGGTTTCAATGTGTTCACAGTCTTTGGAGCAGTAGAAGCCACTGAAAATGCTACTAGATTGTTCAGTGATTGAAGGTTACTCACATTGACAGAACTGCAAATTACGGAGTTCACACTAAATGGTATCACAGACTGTTTCGCCGGTTCTAATTTCATATCATTTTTCAACGATGTATATGAGGCAGATGCCAGTCCCGCTGGCAATGAGGTCCCCGTTGTGCTGGTATTCTGCAGGGTCATCGCTGGGGCGTTGAGAGAGGTCAGCAGGACCGGGTGTGCTATCTTCTGCAGTGAAGGCCAGAATGCCATTGTAGGTACCGATGTGGCGCCTAAAGATGACCGGCTCTGCATGGAGATAGCATTGGAGAGGGGAGGTTGCTTAGCAATGTTCACTACTCTGTCCTTGACCACAAGTGATGCCGCTGATCCCTGTGTCGTCATGGCGAGGATGTGGGAGGGCTGGGAACTGGGGGGCAGCTTCAACTGGGCTGCAGTCAGAGGTGCAGAGGTCACTGGAACAGCAATTATATGTACATAAGGGTTTTCTATAATCAGCATTTTACAGGGGAGGATCTGGAAAAACTGTCAAAGTCATAGCATTATTTTTTAGTTAAGAAATTATTTGACCTTGATATTGTCAAAAGAACATTCTGACCATGTTTCAACAAGATTGGGACATAAATATTGCTCCAAGAGTGGTAAGATTTTGTTTTATATTTGAACTAGTGGCGTTGTTTTTGGACACATAATACCCAGATTTGAATTTGGCCTAGATAGAGTTAAGATTAACATTCTGACAAAGTTTTATCAAGATATAAGGTTATAACAAGGGACAAAATTGTCACAAAACCAGGTTTTCAATTTGAAAAAAAGTCTGATAAAGGGAGACAACTCAAAATGTGCATTGTTACTGATTGTCTGTAGTTACCCCCCTTGTGCCAAATTCAATAAAATTCAATCTATTTTCTCAAAGTGTGACCTTGACCTTGGAGATATCAAAGTAATTCTTTCGCTCGACACACCGTCCAATGATGGTGAACAAATGTGCCAAATGATTTTAAAATCTGACAATGAACGACATAGTTATGGCCCAGACAAGCTTGTTCCGCCCGCCCGCCAGCCAGCCAGCCCGCCCGCATTCGCCAATCTAATAACCAGTTTTTTCCTTCTGAAAACCTGGTTAAATATGGCCTTTAAAGTGGTTAAAAGTTTTTTCTAATACCTAGCTTTTGGACACACATCATCTTGTTTCAAACTCGACCTAAATATTGTCAAGAGGAACATTCTGCATGATTCAATAAGGTCGAGTTATAATTTTCCATTCTATAATGGTTATAAAGTTTTTCTCAAATTTGACCTTGTGACCTTGTTTTACGACCCATGTGACCCAGTTCATGAACTGTTACCACAGTAATGAACTAACCGCGTGATTGTGTCATGTTGGCCTGCTTCTGTAGCGCCTGCCTCTGTGTCAACGTCTGGTGCAGTAACTGGGTCACCGGCGGTCGCTTAACCGCCAGCAGGGGGCGGGGCTCAGTGGAAGGGGGTGGGGCCTGGGAATACACAGCTGATGGATGCCCTAAGGCCGCCAGCGTGAATGCTGGTGATGTGGTGGTGCTGCTAAGTGCTGCTTGGGGAGGGTGTCTGGGAGCCATCTCCAGGAGTTTGTTGGTCATCCTCATGTCAAACCCAGCCGGTGCAGTCAAGTGGTTGAGCACCGCCAAGCCCTTGAATAAGACATGATCAGATCAGCGGAATAAGCACAGACACAGAAATAGAACATTTTAATTTTAGTAGCTTTTAGACTGCTGGAAATAGAACATGATAATTGTTAAGAGCATAGCACCAACCTGGTGTGAGAATGAATGAGCCAACTTTTTTAATTACACAATTTTTGTTTAAATAACAGGATCATATTTTTTTTATCTAAAAACTGAATGTTTAACACAATTTCCCCTCTATGTCATGAATACTTGTGGGTGTGCCACTCCAGACAGACTCAGTGTGATGGGTATCAGGGGGAGGGGCTTGTGTGGGGCATGGTTCCCAGGGGCTGCAGGACTTGGGCTGGGTATCAGGGCCGGTTGGTACCGCACCAGGCCGTTGAGGGACTGAGTGAGCGCTTTCTTGGGCGGAAGGCGGACCTCATCTGGCGCCATGGTGCGAGTGTAGAGAACCGGCATGGCCCCTTCAGATACTGCAGTGGAATACAAAACATGTAGCAGTGTGTTATATTGTGTACATGCATTATCAACAAATTGTTACAGATGGAACCATAATTAGTGATGTTTGTTATGTTTGTTTGGATTTTTCTTCAAAACAAAATTATTCTTGTTGAAATTCGTTAATTTTTCTGTCATGTGGGGCATTTCAGACAAACAAATGAACATGTTATACAGATACTATCAAAAACGATTATTTGGGTTGATTTCAGGTTTCCATAGGAATCAACATAATGGTTTAACCAACATGTTAAAATCAACAGACAACATTAATGGACAATACAAGCACACTACAAAACCAAATCTTAACTCACCCACTGCCATGCTAGGATACTCACATTTGCGGGTGTGGTGTTTCCGCTTCCTACCGGAGCGCGGCGTCGGCGAGTTGGTCTCCATGGCAAGAAGCTCTGCCTCCTCCTCGTCGTCGTCCAATTCGTCGAAGTCGCTAGGTGGCGGGGTGCCTCGTTCTGTCCAAAGAAAGGGAAAACACAATCGTCAGTCTTGTTGGTGGCACAATAGCATTGGGTCAAACGATACATAGTCGACACAATAAGGATTGTGTAGGCCCTGCTGGATATCATAATACTTATGCCTTTCAATTTAATGGATTACGACAAGCTTCATTGTATCCATGGCAACCTACTTGACATGCAACGTTTAACGTTTTTAATAGTAAACTTCATCAAGTATAAAATTGTCTTACCTAGTGGTAAAAGTTACGGCATTTAGCAATGCAATGCTATCTGATAACGTATGTACATTTATGGGTAGCAGGCTTTTTGGTCCCCAAGCTTTTTCGGCCCAGTCCGAAAATTCAGGTCGACTCCGCACCAAGCTTATTTGGCCCCAAATTGACCAGGCTTATTCGGCCCTATATTTGATTAACCCTTTTCTTCATATCACGGCGGTCAGTTAACTAACCTTAGCCCACTTTTCTGTGTAAGTTGGTTTACCAGAAATAAGAGGGCATGCTCATTCCAGTAACTTACAAGTGCACTACTCGAGTCAGAGGAGAAAGCCGTAGAAATGTCATGACTGATAACCACACAAGTTATAAGGCACCGCCATGAATCCAACCCCCAAATCCACGGCTTAGAAGCCGTCCACAAATTTAAGGGGCCATTGCGTATTTCCAACCCTGCACGTGTGTAACCCGCCCGCCGGTGCAGGTATGTGACCCACCTGTCGCAGTTGACGTGGAGTTCGTCTCGTTGTCCTGGTCGTCATGGGACACGGCCAGTGCGTTTAGGTCCACGTCGATGTCCATATTCTGCAGGTCCGTCTTGAGGCCTGAGAGGCGTTCCTGTAGCACGATCTTCTGGTGAACAAACTGGTGTAGCTCGATCTCGAACTCTCGCTCCTTGCGCTTCAGATTCTACACACATACAAGGTAGCAGTCGTTCTTATTTCAAGAAAGTTGTATGTGATACATGATAAGCAATTATAATACATGTATCACAGACCATATTTTACTTCCATTCGGCATTTTAAATTGTTCTTTTTCAATCTGATAAAATACTAGTATGTCAGTACAGTCCCACTTTCTATATAGCGAACTTATTGGTAGATTCGAACGATTTATAATCCCTATGTAATGTTTTTTCGATATGCTGAAAAGGGCAACAACCAGTACATGACAGAAGTGTAAAGGGAGAGAACCATTGAAGGGACTACTTTTTAAAGCTCCGCCCACACGACCGCTGGCACGTTCGTAGTATTTTTAGAAACAAGCATGTGATAATGGCGAATACATAAAAGCTTTTAATAGTATTCGGTAAAATGTGTTAACGAAACTTGACTTCATAACTTACAATTTTCATCAACTTCATTACAAGTAAAAATCATAATTGACGCTAATGCCAGAATTTGAATAAGTATGAATAATCGCGTATGCCTACGTGATACAAATTGTGTTTCATAATTTCTCAATACAGTGCAGAAAGCTGCAGTTGGTCGAGATTATACAAGACTGCGTCGTATAATTGCAATAATGATTCTGTTTTTAACAGGAATCAGTATGATTGTAATTTGAACGTGGCATGCATGTATACATTTGCATTCATGCAATAATGGATTAGAATACAATTACATGTAACTAAAAAAATAATATCAATTCTTTTCCATTGATGTTCATATTGATAATACGTTTTACCAGTTCAAGCAATTAGCAACTGGTGGCGAATGTTACAGCTTAATGCAATTAAGTCGTCATGAAATAACAAAACGCATATTAAGATTTATAAAAAGGTTTGTATAAGAATCTAATGTTTCGGTATCGAGTATCTTTATGACATAGAGCAGTAAGACTGAGTGGGAAGACGAAAACCGTGAAAAAGAATGACACTGACAACATCAAATATGGTGGGCCGTAGTCAGTTATTATGAGAAAAGTTTTGACAACACGATATATCAATCAATCGTTGGTCATTTGTAATTAAGAGTCTCGTTTTGCTCAAGCATAAGGTATGGACATCGAAACCGTACGCTTTTGTTTGTAAGAGGACACGAGCGGTTTCCGAACAAATTGTACCAAGAAGTTCGTAGTGCTGACAGTGTTAGGAAATTGTTTACTGCTTCAATTTCACCCCAGGAAACCTGATACCTTGTGAGCAGTGTAATACCATTGGGAGCCGTGCTCGGTATTTTACCAGAAACTTACATAGGATAAGTAAATTGGACCAGATCATGAATCAATATTGAATAATACAGACCAGTTTGTGACATTTTTTGTTAAAAAGAGGCTTTAAAACATGACTAAGTTGGAAATGTTGCAATTCTTGCGAATTGAGCTGTTTGACTATATGAGCATCCATATGATTCAGTTCTTGTCTGAGTGAGAGGAACTCATTTTGCGTTTAATTCGTAAGAGCAGTTTCCCCAGACTGTGTCTTCATATTCAATAATTAAACTCATTTTCTGAACATAAGAAGATGTATAAGGAGACAGCCTTATATGTAGCGGCACCTAAAAAGTGTGTACCGGTAATATGAATTCTCTATTAAATGATCTTAAATGACAAACACTGTATACTTCAATTCCGATGTACCTGAATATAGCGAAGAGAACTACGCAGAATGCCCAGGTTTGACGTCCTCTTTTCTTCAAGACTTGGTATATTCTTCTTTAGAAAGTCAAAGCATTCTTTCAAGTGGGCTCGCCTAAAATCATTTTAATACACCTGGGTTGGACAGGTTGATCACCACTTCCTAATTATAAAACTATATAATTTAATTATTCGGCTTATATTTATTTTGCCTAAATCAGTAAATGAATCTAAAATTCGATTTAACGGACATGTGATCATAACAACTTTTCGTTTTAATTTCGAAATGAAGGAAATGGTAAAAGCTACGAATAAATTCCATTAAATTTAATTTAATACACTGTGCGAGTAAACACACACCTGTTCTTTTCCAATTTGTTGTGAACTTCTCTGGTGCCTGCGCTGTAGATACAAACATAGGCTCCGTCATAAAACGTTCACAACCGCAACTATAAAGGCAACTTGATTAGAGCTTTAAACTATTTACCTTCAAAACTGATTGAAAACTGCACTATCGACTTCATTTACATCTACAAATTATAACAAGTGATGCTATATTATGCAATGCATAGAATTAGGCACTTTCATAAACAGTTCAACTTCTCAATCTGATAAAATGTAAACTCTGTCAAATACTCTAAAAATAGAGAACCGAGCTTAATGATAGTTTCCAATTTTCTTCGCAATTTTGTGGCTAATATATACTTATACTCAACAACATATTTACGTTATGATTAGATTAGGATCATAATCAATGTCATCATTAGAATGCCCTCTATTAGTGGTACCGGAAAATATACATGTGTACTATTGATGGCATCTGAAGGACCGTTTTTAAAACCTGTTAGAACTATGTAAGTATGTTATTGATGATTTGTTTAAATATGACTCTTCTACGATATTCTTTCGAATGTTAGCTATGCATTTTCATGTAACCTTGTAAAGGTACCAGTATCACATATACACATTATAGAAAAGACGCCGCTGGCAATTTCTCACCGAAGAAAAGCGCTATCCCCACTGGAGCCCTCAAAGTTTCCATCAGAATTGCGTGAACTCCTTCAAATAAATAAAGGCGTATGAATGTCTTTTTTTTCAATAAAAAACACCGTATGACTTCAAAATAAAAATGACAAATAGAAAGAGCCACCTGTAACATATCAGAACATACGTGACCTGCACAACGATCTACTTATTAAGCTTGAATGATCAGACAGATATGTTCGTTGGGACTCTCACTCAAATGTATTTAAATTCTGAGAATCAGTATGGTGTCATTTATTGAGGCACACATTGAAATGTTATCTTCTCGTCTAAGCCGGCTTGCGCAAAACATTCAAGGTAGTGCTGCTTATTTTCTAATATGGGATTTCACGCTGGATCGAAATAAAATTTTGAGCTCGGTCATTCTACGATTGAACAGGGCAAACAAATGAAAATGGGTCCCACTTGGATTAATAAGCTAATCTCTGTATATGGGCACAGAGCCACAGACAAGCCCTAATCATATGTGTCGTGTTCTGAGAAAACTGGGCAAAATGCGTGTGGTAAATTGTCATCCCAGATTAGACTGTGCAGTCCGCACAGGCTAATCAGGGACGACAATTTCCGCCTTAATTGGATTTTAAACGAAAAATGTCAAAAAGCAGAAATTGTCGTCCCAGTTTTCTCAGAAAACGACACACACACATTATATATATATATATATATATCATGACCTATAAAGGCTCCTTTGTTGACTTCTATGAAGTTGTTTTATAGGCATATATGCTTGTACTGAATGACCTGTCAAAAATGAGCTTATTGGTTGAGTGCCTACATAGACCTTCTTGTTTGGAGGCCAAGGGATCTCCTACTTGATTGGACATAAATAGGCTTCCTATTGATATCCTATATGGGCCTCGTTTTTGAGGACACATTTTGACCCATGTTTAACCCATTATATCAGGCCAAGCAAATAATGCTTAGCTGATATACATTTAATGGGTAATATACTTGGTCCGATTTATTATGTCATACATAGGAAAAAATGGCATTGCAACATAGCTATAATTTCTGCAGGAAAGGTCATAATGGAATTTTTGTTTCTAACAAGTTTTGCTTTTAATTTTAGAGAAGTTATAAATCATTTATTTAAGTGACAACAAAACATCACAAAATAGTTATAAGATTATAGAAGGTCATTTAATTTTGATCAAATTAATAATCAATTATTTTTAATAAATAAATTATTATTATACTTATTCAATTTTAATTCGTATTAATCTAAATAGCATAATACCCACGTACAACAGCTATCATTAACAATCATTAATTTGATATGAATTGATTGATTAATGTAATTTAAACAAAAAAATAAACAATGCTATTAAACTATAAGTGTAAGTGCAAAATTTATAAACTATCGGCTTAATCGTATATTCAGTCAAGAACATTTAGAATGACTTGTGTGTGTAGCTCGTCTGTCACATGATGACGCTTATCAAGGTCAACGTTACTGCTAGACATGTGTGTTACTAAAAATAGACCACGCTCGTTACCCTGATTTTGTTCGAATTCGCCCCTCTTTTGCCAATTTTGTGCCGAATCCACTGCTGTCGCTCCCTTCTTCGGAGGCACCGGACTCTGACAACTGTCCATCTACTGACTGATGTCGTTGTTTTGCGGATCCCTGTCCTGAATTCAAACATCAGTGTGGCGTGACAGCGTAATGTCGCTGCGCAATATGCAAATTAGGTCCGTTGGCAAATTAAGCCGTTGCAAAATTACCATAATATAACAGTGTATCGAAGTTGTTGTTGATACAAGTGTGAATAAATAATCTGTTAAATATCAATCATGAAGATAAAATGTACAAACGGTAAAGCCATAACTGAGTTCTTCTTCAAAACATTGCACTAACATGTGCCAACTTAACCACGTGCTTTCTTAAATCGCTTACCTTGGTCGCGCGACTCCAAAAATTCCGCAGCTTCTAGAAGGGCTTCCAGTCCCATCGCGTGGAAACAGGCTGGGAATCTAGTCCTTTTCACTAACAGTTTAATTTTCCTCGGGTTGAAGAGATACCGTATAATACCAGGGAAAAATTTGTATCGGCTTTCCAGCCCTGAATATGGCGGGCGGCTTGATCAAAACATCTCCCCACTAACATGCACAAACAACACGTGGACGTTGATTGACACAACCGTTTCAGCCAATCGAAATTAAGAATTGTGAAATAGCCGTCTCGGTTCATAAATTGGGTCTAATTCATCCGCACTTAAGTTCGATCTTTTTATGTTGTATATAACGCTTTAATTTTGAACAATATGGTATTTTATTTCTTCAGCATTTCATTTTGAATTAATCCCAATGTCATCACCGCAATTTATATCTGCACAATTTGATGGAAATGTTAAATAGTGCACCGCACAACCACCATCGTGGGCGGAGCTACTTTTCACACAAGATCATAGAGTGTGACGACAACACGTTTGACAGCTCGATGCACGCTTGGTGTTTTCTGTTCCAAATATAACGTGCTAAATGTTAAAAAGAAAAGCTCTGTTGAAAAATCACTGGACGCTGTCTTCACTAAAATCAGCGCAATTAGTGTGAGTACAGGTTTTATTCGTGTAAAAATCTTACGTTTCTCAAACTCTTAGTCGATGTAGTGGGTGGGGTTTTGAACAAAAATTGTCAGCGAGTCGAGTGACACGTATTGCATAATTATAATCCTCGTTCTTGGAAAACTGGGCTTAATGCATGTGCGTAAAAAGTCGTCCCACATTAGCCCGTGTAATTCTCTTCGCTTTTATAGTAATTTTCGTTAAAAGGAAGTCTCTAAGAGCTAGGCGGAAAGCGTCGTCCCTGATTAGCCTGTGCGAACTGCACGGGCTTAGTAGGGATGACACTTTTCGCACATGCATAATGTCAAGTTTTCCCAGAACGAGACTCATATTATACATCTGTGCATGTCTTAAAGTTGGTAAACAGTCAATCACTATGCACTAGCACTAGCTTGCATTTGTAATATGCAGTTTGTAAAAGTTGTCATATCATGATTTTTCAACACTACACACCTGTTTTTAATTGACCAGTCGCCAAATCATCGATCGCTCCGCCCACGCTGTGACGTCACATAGTGAATGGAAAACTCCGACAAACAGATGCTCAAAATGGCGGATGCAGCGAGTTTGAAAGACCTACCGAGCGATTTTGGAGAGTATTTTCTCCCTTACAAGCCATGCTTGCGGCAGCGGATTCAGGCCAGGAAGTTTGCCAATGAATCATATATAAGCAGATTGCAGTTGTTTCATGGCAGAGATGGTGAAATAGACGTAAAATCCGTAGTATTTCGTAGCCAGAGGAAAAATGACGACGGGCACATTGTAAACATGTCGATCGGGAGATCATGCGTGTCTGACGCAATTTGCTCATGTAAAGCAGGGTAATTATAATTAGTGCTAGTTTTAAATTATTAACTGTATATTTTAAAATTAAATAATAAACCAGCAGCAACCGCACACAATACCCGTGGTCAGTTCGATAAATTAAAAATCACTTGCATAGGCCTACTGTATATTCTCACTGGAATTCTTTATTTCCTTGCTTTCGTTTGATCTCCGACATATGTGTCGTGTTCTAAGAAAACTGGGCAAAATGCATGTGCGTAAAGTGTCGTCCCAGATTAGCCTGTGCAGTCAGCACAGGCTAATCCAGGACGACACTTTCCGCCTAAACTGGATTTTCGCTAAGAAGAGACATCATTTAAACGAAAAATTCCATAAAAACGGAAATTGTCGTCCCAGATTAGCCTTTGAGGACTTCACAGGCTTATCTGGGATGACAATTTACGCACATGCATTATGCCCAGTTTTCTCAGAATACGACACATCTGTTTATCAGAACCTTCTTTTTAATTATAGTGTTATTTTTACAGGACCTCCGGTGAATGTGCCCATGTACTGGCAGTGATCCTTAAAATAACTGACTGGATCCTGGGTGATCTTACAGAGATCCCTCTTCAGCCCGCCTGCACCTCGCTGCCTCAGCAGTGGGACAGACCCAGGGGCATGCGCATAAAAGGCGAGCCAGTCAGTACAATGGTTATATCCAAGCCCGGCAACACCAATCGGAAAAAGAGACCAATTTCTGCAGATTTCCAGGACACAAGGTTTGTAGATATATATAATCATCAATAAACAAATTTGCAAACTTTTTTTGAATGATGTATTGTTTCTTTAACATCATTTGTAAAAATGACAGTTTACTGTACACATGCTGTATAATAAAACAACTTAATGCTATTTAGTACCAATTTACTTTATTTCACTACTTAGTGATTTCAACAATTTATTATAAATGTATGTAATAAATAACATGTCATATCTCAATAAATTTGTACATTATGTTTCATGCACACAATTTATTATAATGTATGCTCACAACAACAAAACTGTTGCAGGAAAGTACAACTACTACAGTCAGACATCAAGACCTTGCAGTCCCTGACTGGATGTCCACTGTCCTACATGGCTCACATGCCAGGGCACACAGTTGATACTAACTTTGGAAGCCAGTACCTTGGCAGTGCTCTGTCATACCAGGTTAGTCTTGAATGAGAAAAGGCATGAAATTAGTAAAAAAACAGCAGCAAAACCAAATTTGATTTATTGAAGGGAACAGGCTAATGTCAATTCTGTGGTCAACAATTTTAAACTTTTTTGCACGCGATATAGCTCGCTCAACATGTACCCGATGCTTTGCGATTTTTCTTGTTAATGCAACTTCTCCAGCAGACATCTGATTGGTACTTGAAGCAAATGGTGGAATCAATAGCTTCAGGCCAAGTTTTTCGATTTCATCATGGATCAAAAAACCTTTATCAACCATTACACTGTCTCCTTGTTTCAAATAGCCAGCATTTATCATTTGTTGTAAGACTGTCAAAAGTCCACTGCTTGAGGTAATTTCTTTGTCTGAGACTGATCCTGAGAAAAGCATTGATATGAAAATGAATGATCCTCTAGGATCAATTCCAACCAAACCTTTCAATGTTGTAGCACTTTTATAATCTGAATAACACTGACTCTGAGATCTCAATGAGCTTGGCCTTTCAATTTTTAATTCAGTTCCATCTAAAATCAGAAATGTGTCTGGAAAGTCTTCTGCAAACTTTGGTGGCATGTTGTGTTTCAAGACATCTCTGTGGGGCCATATGGGCACGGATCCAAGCCTATAATACATGTAGTTTATCCAAGCTTTAAACATGGCCCCAGCATCATGGGGTGAAAGATTGAACATGTTCGCAATGTGTGTAAAGTCTAGGTTCAATCTTAGTTTTATCATCACGCACAGTAGCTGATCTTCTAGAGGCATATTTCTGATACTTGAAATAGTTTTTGGAAATTGTAATGGGCACTCGTGTTTGTTTGGCACCAACATATTAAAAATCCACATAAAACGTTCAAAATCAAAACCTGTGTAGTATTTAAAGTTGTTTTTCACACGACTGGCTCTTACAAACTCAACAGTGTATGGTCTTGAGGTTGGTTGCACTGGTTTTGAACTTTTCTCTTGGAAAACGACATATTTTCTTCTCAAATTTTCATTCTCCAGGATTTGTTGGGCAAGTTGCTGTTGAAGGCGTTTGTTTTCAGCTGCTAAGGCCAAGACATCCATTGACGAGATTCCTGAAATGCAAAATGACCTAAAATTAAGATTATTTTGTTACAGCTACCGCTCTTGGAAGAAGTCAGCCCAGCTGGGAAAGGCATTAGCTGTGGAGACCTTGACTTCCCATATCCTCCTAACATTTCTAACGTCACACACATGGACAGTGCCAAGACAGCGGCAGTCCAACTATCTTTGGAGGATGCTAGGAAACTGGAGGCAAATACCAGGGAACAAGCAAACAGCCCTTTGTGGACAAAAGAAAGGTCGAAGCGTATCACAGCTTCCAATTTTGGGAGATTTATGCTAAGGAAAACTCCACTCACAAAGAAATTTGTTGACAGTGTTTTGAAAACAAAGTCATTTACTTCAAGTGCAACTAGCTATGGGTCAGCCAATGAAAAAGTAGCCATTAACATGTACAGAAAAAAAACTTGCAATCATGTGCACGGATGTGGATTTGTGGTGAACCCCAAATTCCCTTTTCTTGGTGCTTCACCAGACGGTAAGGTGTGTGACCCTTTCGCCACAGGAATATTAGAGGTCAAGTGTCCATTCATTATGAGAGACAGAACTATAAAAGAGGCACTTGCAGACGAAGTTATGAAGAAGAAAATTTGCATCGAACAGATACAGGATAAAGTGCAAATGAAGCGTGACCACATGTACTGGTACCAAGTTCAGGGACAGCTGTTAGTGACTGGTGCTAAGTTTTGTGAATTTGTTCTGTTTACCAGACAAGACTTATTCATAGAAAGGATTGAGCCTGACCAAAACACCATGGAGCAAATATTTACTAAAATGGTGAATGTGTTTGAAGGATTTGTTTGTGAAAAGTAAACTTACCTCCATTGATAGGGCTGTCGCCGCTGTGGGATGTGTTTGTGACAGATGAAATTGTGTTAGGCGAATGAACTTCAGGTGGTTTTACGGGTTCTGTTTGTTGCGAGTTTTCTTTGCCTTCACTGAAACAGATATATTACATTTATTCATTACATGCTATGCCTTGTTTTCAATGTAATACTGACATTATTTTGATGTCGTCAACATGAAATGACGTCACGATAGTAAACAACTTTTAGATCTATCAGCATTTGTTTGGTCAATTAAGATGTATTTTATTTACTTTAAAAGCATGTGATAAAAAACATCTGACACTCGTCATATCATACCATATTTTATTAAACTCGTCCAGGAAATTTGTTAGTAAACTCGCCAAAGGCTAGCTAACTAACAAAATTCCTGAACTCGTTTAATAAAATATGGTATGATATGACAACTCATGTCAGATCCTATGTAATATATTTTTTTAATGTTTATCGATTTATAATTTATTTATTTGTTTTCTTGTTATTACTGATACATGTTCTCTTGATGTTTAACCCATTTATGCCTAGACTAGTGGACTCTCCCATTCTTCTAAATTGGATCAATTTATTTCCAAAATTAGGAATGTCTAGTATATTTATTTCTATATTAAGATTATTTCTTACAGAAATTCCTTTAGGCAAACAGCGCAGACCCCGATGAGACGTCGCATCATGCGGCGTCTCATCTGGGTCTACGCTGTTTGCCAAGGCCTTTTTTCCAGACGCTAGGCATAAATAGGTTAATAAGTCATATAGTTCATGAGCATAAACACTTTCAATGATGGAATAAAAGTTATTAAAGGCTGGTTTGTGTTCTAGCGGTGTACCTTATTTCTTGTAGTATTTTCCTTCGTTTGTGGAAGACGTCTGTTCGCCTCTTTGGTGCCCTTCTGGCCGGTGTACACTGTATGGCATCAGTGGCAGAAATTGGATCGGGATATGCATCTGTTGGGTGGCCCTCAGGGAAATGCTAGATAGTAGATACATTGTATATAAACATTAAATCAGTTAACAAAACTTACACAAAACGAAGAGAATTAAGACTAAAACAACAATTAACATACATGAATGAATGTGTATTCTGCATACCATACTTAAAAGTAAAATTCTTTAACATGCTGGTGTCTGTGATATGAACTTTTTGTATCGAGTTTCTGAAAATAAAAACCTTTACAAGTACTTGAAGTAGTGAAGTACCTTGCATGCCACAATGAAACAAATACACCGACAGATATAGCATTATCCCAGAATGAAAATGTTTGATTTGATTAATCTGTGTAAACGCATACAAAAATCAGTGTCTTACAGAAGGTCATGTTTACATCTATCCAAATATGGAAAAGACCGGCACGTGAAAAGGTATGCTGAATTTACCATTGGGTGTTGATTTAAGGAGTTGGTATTTCCCGATCTAAAAATAAAATTACAAGCGTCTTTCAAATGATCAGTTCACACCATTTACCGTACCTTTGAACAAACGAACATGTGACGATTCCCGTCTACAGATTCAACATTCAGCTGGTCATGGGGGCGACCGCAAAGCTTTATCCACTTTTTGCATTTTTCGAGGCGTCTTTTAGGTTTTGGAAAAGGGATAAACTTTACTTCTCCAACCAAACGATCTGGATATCGACTATCCGAGTTGCAAAGTCCCCATTGACAGCGTTTTACCATTTTGAACGAATAAAAACATTCAGTTTTCTTCCTTATTCATATGTACGACACAGTTTGTTTGTCGGACAAAATGGCGGCCAGATAAACGTTGCTGAGGGGTGTGTGAAAACTCGCGATCTGATTGGCTGATCGATTTATTTGATTGACAGCTGGCGACTGGTCAATTAGCTAACAAGTTTTTACACTGTATAGCATTTTTTAACCGAGGAGGAAACATTTATCAAATAAAATTCATTTATGTGACAAAAATAAATAAAATTGCTAAAGAATTGAATAAGGCGATGTTTTTATAATTGTAATTGTTAAAAACTACAGAACTCTGCATGCACACTTTTTATGAGGGCAGTAAGTTGTGGTATTTCTTTGTTGACAAAAATTTCCCATCATCATGACACGTCTCAGATCTGTTTATCTTCAAAAAAATTCTGTCTTTAACCCTTCTGCGACATCAGATAGTGGTTCTCTTCAATGTTTGTTAAAATGATGGGGTCAAAACTGGCCATGGCTAGGAAAAATCGTCTTTTAAAAAACAACTAGACCCAGACCTGTAATATTTGGCATGTTACGCAGTTTAATGGTCCTCTACTAAGTTTGTTCAATGTCCCTCAGGGGTTCAATTAGAGAGTGAAATGTTCTATTTAGATATAAATAGCAATTGACTCAAAAATATCTTTCTTTAAAACCATAATGCCCACATCTTAGAATATTTGTATGTGATATCAGATGGTGGTTTTAAACAAAGTTTGTTCAAATCATACCCATTAGGCTAAAGCTGGTGATCAGCCTTGAGTCACGTGATGAATAATGACTTTTATAGCACAATAACTTATCTCAATAAATAATTCTTACCTGAGCAATGTAGGTCCCTCTTGCTTACTTTGTGTACCAATATAACCGTCCTGAAAAATCCCCTAATGCGGAACACCTTATTTAATAGCAAGGTTGTTTAATTGTCACTTATTCATCGCTCTACAACATTTATTAAATTATAATTGGAGATATAATACCAGTATACATGTAACCGAGTAAATGGAATTACCAGGTCCCTACTTGGCTTGCATATCCTTTTTGAGTGAAACTTTGGTTACATCTGTTGTTGTTTTTTATAAATGACATAAAGATATATGACTGAGGAAGTCTGCTTAATAGTTTAACACGTTCTAGTTCATGATTTCAGGCGATGAACACATGAGATACAACAAGAATGTGTCGCTGGCTGATATGCGAGAATCTGCGGGGGTTTTTAACGTCAAGACCACCTCTTGTTCTGTTCATGCTCCTGCTGGGAGTGTTTGCAGCCACATTGTGGGTGCTGGCTAATATTGTAGAGGCCAATAAGCTGAGTAATCCAGATGAAACCGTGAGTAAACTACAATAATTAAGCAGCACTCTTGGAAAACAGTGTTTAATGCATGTTTGTAAAGTTTCCCATATTAGCATGTGTATTCCGCACAGGCTAATCAGGGACAGCACTTTCTGCCCTGAATGGATTTTTATTCAGAAGAGATTTCCATTAAACATAAATTTCCATTTTTGCAAAAAGTGTTTCACCTCATAGCCTGCACAGTGTGCATAGCCTTATCTGGAACGACACTTTACTCAGCATGCATGAAGCCTCGTTTTCCCAGAGAATGGCTCAATTATGAGATACCAAAATTGTCATGTTGTTTTTCCTGGCTATGGCTTGGCGCTGGACTGAGAGATTAAAAATGTCTTCTGCTTGGACTATTTAACTAAGAAAGGGGTAGAATCTAAAAACAAAAAGTCTTTTGCTTGTCCAGACTAAAGCTTGGTATGGAAGACAGCTTTAAGTGTAAACATTAAACAAAGTTAGTTATCACAAAATAAACTGGTCTTTAATGACACATTACTACAGAATATCACTTGTCGTCTATGTCCATAGTTGGTCTACACAAGGAACATTTTTATCTTAGATTACAGAAAGATTTCTATTCTTCACCAGTGGAAATATGTCAATCAAGAATTGGGGATGATTTGACAAATTGAAAAATGTTTTGAATTCAGTGGTATGTAACAACAGATAGTTACATAATCCAGTTTAGATCCTTGGACAGACAGCCTTAGACTCATTAAAAAGCTATAGCCAACTATACTTCATGGGCTCCACGCAAGACTATCGTAACTCACTATATAATATATAGTGAGTTACGATAGTCTTATGTGGAGCCCACGACTTGTGTTCTGGTCTGTATGCAGGGTTGGAACGACTTCCTGTCAGGCTTTCACAGGGTCCAGTTTTGTATGCTTCTGGACGAAGATGAAGGGGGCAATGAGACGGAACACATCGCGCACCAAAGCTACAAAGACATCATGGCTAAAGTACACGGGAAGTTTGACTTGCTGCAGGCTGCAGACAGGACTTACACCCCGGCCACTGTCGAAATTGTGTATGGTATTTATTGATGTCACTTTTGTGTTGATAATTTGTATTGTTTAACTAATTACCATTTTTATTTGCCTGTTTGAAACACAGAATAATGATGATGTTCCCTCTCTCTTTTAAAACATTTCAATCTCAACAAAGTTTGATGACCAGCCAGAGTGCTAGTAGAATTTCTGAATTATGGCCCTTGAATTATCCAATTTTTTATTTGCCTAATTATCCTTGTTTGTTCTCTAACTGAGTTGTAATTAAATTAGCATCAAACTTATTTCATGTGCTAACATTTTTACCCCAAATTTATGTATCTCCCACAAATCACTTTAACACAGAGCATTTAAAAAGGTGCATTCTGTGACAAGTTGACACTCTTGTTTTCCGAATGACAAATAACTGAATGTTATATGTCACAAAAAGTCATCCACAGTTTTATAATTTAAAATTACAATGAAGTTTCAGTATAATAGCAAACAAAAATCAGATCATGTTAGATCAAAGTATTTTTATATTTTTACACTTTCCCATGTTGCATTTCCATATACCTGGCTGCACATTTTTTCAATGTAGCATGGGGCATTTTATAATGTTACCCTCACTTTGAGCTAATAATAGAACAAAGGAAAACCAGATTTGAACATACTAAGAAATAAAAAAATTGCCTATAGCATCTTTTTCTTGTACAAGTAATAAACCTAGAAAGAAGACCATGAAATTCCATTGTCAATTCAGAAAACTATGGGCATATATGTTTTCAAATCATGCGAATCATCCTAACCAGAAACTAGATATGTTTTAAAATCACTTAACTGGTAAGGATGTATTTTAAGAAACATATTTCTTCTTCAAACATGTTTCCAATTGTCAACATCCTAAACAATTTTAGACTCAGTTGATAAAATGGTATTTGTATAAAATGTGTATACGCTTAACAACTAACTTACACTGCCCATTTTGAGTCGCGTTCTGAGAAAACTGGGCATAATGCATGTGCGTAAAGTGTCGTCCAAGATTAGCCTGTGCAGTCCGCACAGGCTTATCAGGGATGACACTTTCCGCTCTTATGATATTTTTCGTTTAAATAAAGTCTCTTCTTAGCAAAAATCCAATTTAGGCGGAAAGTGTCGTCCCTGATTAGCCTGTGCAGACTGCACAGGCTAATCTGGGACGACACTACTCACATGCATTATGCCCAGTTTTCTCAGAACGCGACACATTTCACAACGCACTGATAATCTTTCAGAACACTGCCAATCCAGTGCAAATCTTCACTTCAGCTTATATCATGTTCAAAATAGCCACATATTTATTTGGTTATTATCCGCCATCCAAAGGCGGAGTGATATAGAATTGGGCGTTGTCTGTCCGTCTGTCTCAAAACTTTTCAGGGCTATATCTCAGATACAATACAAGATTTCAACATAAAACTTCATGGGTGTGTAGCAATCAATTGAAAGAAGTGCCATGCACAAGAACCATAACCCTACACTTTCTTAAATAAGAGATATAGCCTTTTATTGTTTTTTGTATGAATTTACTTTTCAGGGCTATATCTCAGATGCGCCAAACGATTTCGACATGAAACTTCATGGGTGTATAGCTATCATTGAGGAGAATTGCGAAGCATAAAACAATCACCCTACACTTGTTTTCTTTCTTTTTTTTTAGGAAAATACCATAAATCAAGGGATTTGCACCCATCCATAAACAATATTTATTTGGCAGTGTTATCAATTCAATGAATTTGCTTGTTTCTCCTAATATATAATCTTTACTTATTTAAATTATCAACAATATATACATCAATTCAGTGTCGAATGATATTTTGTATTTACTATGCCTGGCTTGGTACTGATTTAAACAAACATGGTGTAGAAACTTTCTATCTATCACATGTGATCTTGTTAACATGACAAGTCCTAATATATGTATGTTTTTCAGAGAGGTGTCCATTCCTATGTGGGTTGAGTTAATCCCAACCCCGGAGCTAGTGAACATTCCACACAACGTGTCCCTGCTGAGCACAACCATGAGTGGAAGACAACTGGGCATCAAAGGTACAACAACTGCATGCTTTAGTTTATTATGCACCCACAGAGAGGGAATATATTTGAGTCACTCTGTGGGTTGGATGGTCGGTTTGTCAGCATAAAATGTTATATGTTTGTGTGGGGGGGATGACCCATTATGATTTTCAAATTAACAGATCAAAGGTCAAGGTCAAAAGGACACCTTTGCTGCAAGTGGGGGGGGGGCATACATATTTTTACAAACATCTCTTGTTTAAGCATCATTGAATCAAAAGTGTAAGGCTCAAAAGGACACTCTTTCAAGTCCATTTCCTGGCAACTATCACAGTACTCGGTCTCTTTGGAATAATCTGTTAAGATCTTATTCAAGAACTTGCGATTCCAAGTTCGAGACATTTTCACAAAAATGGATTGCTGTTTTGTTGGTTTGGTTTTAATTTACAGCCAGATGTTATATATTCATAAACCTTTAAGGCCCACCTTAACTTATACCATAGATTGAACAAAAATTATCTGTCTGTCACTTAACAATTGGAATTGCCTGTTTTCTTTTCTAGTTTTGCCAGTGGTTTTGTTGTATAAGAATCTAAAATTGATAAATAATTGTTGTTTTGATGTAATAACTTTTGCCCGTCTTTTTATTATGGTAAGTGTGTCTGCAGTAGATATTCAAATCAGATTTATCAAATGGTCGTTATTCGTTTAAAATACTATCAAAGCGGTAGACAGTCAATATACCTGTTTTGAACACTTTTTATATATGAGCCTCACTCTGTGAAAAAGGGGTTTAATGCGTAAATTGTCGTCCCAGATTAGCCTTTGCAGTCCCACAGGCTAATCAGGGACAACACTTTCAGCTTTTATGATATTTTTTGTTTAAAGAAAGCCTTTCTTAACAAAAATCCAGTTTAGGCAGAAAGTGTCGTCCCTGATTAGCCTGTGTGGACTGCACAGGCTGATCTGGTAAACACTTTACGCGCATTCATTCAACCCCCTTTTCACAAAGCAAGGCTTATATGTAATGTGTGTCACAATTACTATTTGTTGTAATGCATATCACAACTATTATTTGTTTTGTTTATTATTTTTTATGCCCCCTTTCGAAGAAAAGGGGGTATATAGTTTTGGCACTGTCCGTCAGGCTGTCGGTCTGTCACACTTTTCGTGTCCGCTCTCTAATTCAAATAGTTTTCATCCGATCTTTACCAAACTTGGTCAGAAGTTGTATCTGGACAATATCTAGGTCAAGTTCGAATATTTGTCATGCCGGGTCAAAAACTAGGTCACTGGGTCACTTAGTGCATTTCAAGGATTTAGCATGGTGTCCGCTCTCTAATTGAAGTAGTTTTCATCTGATCTTTACTAAACTTGGTCAGAAGTTGTATCAAGACAATATCTAGGTCAAGTTCGAATATGGGTCATGCCGGGTCAAAAACTAGGTCACAGGGTCACTTAGTGCATTTCAAGGATTAAGCATGTTGTCCGCTCTCTAGTTTATGTGGCTTTCTGATTTATTTTGATATTCTAAGACATTTTTATGCCCCCGAAGGAGGGCATATAGTGATCGGACTGTCCGTTCGTCTGTCCGTCCGTCTGTCCGTCACACTTTGCGTTTAGATTTCGAAAAATGCTCATAACTTCTATGTCGCTTCAGATAGCAATTTCAAATTTGGCATGCATGTGTATATGGACAAGGCCTTTCCATACGCATACAAATTTTGACCCCTGTGACCTTGTCCTTGAACTTAGGGTCCGCGTTTAGGTTCGAAATCTGCGTTTAGGATTTGAAAAAAGCTCATAACTTCTACCAAGCGTTTATTGGGGGCATAAGTCATCCTATGGTGACAGCTCTTGTTTTTATATCTTTTGGACGATTTAGAAAGTTTGTATCCTTTCCATCTTGCAGGTGACAATGCAGGGACTGAGTTCAATGTGACAATGAGCCTGCCTGTCAAATGGAACTCCTCCATGTGTGTGCAGAATGATCAGTGCACTGTGCTGAAAATCCAGACATGTCTGCAGCTCAAGGCACCTGCCAGTCTCTTTCCAAATTCAAGGTGACCCATAATTCAATGTGACCTGTAAATGAAGGTGATATATAATTCAAGGTTACCAGAACTTTAATCTGACCTGTAAATGTAGGTTACCTATAATGCAAGGTCATCCACAGTTCAAGGTGACACATATTTCAAGGTGACACATAATTCAAGGTTACCCATAGTAGATGGTGACACATAATTCAAGGTTACACATAATAGATGGTGACACATTCTTCAAGGTTACCCATAATAGATGGTGACACATTCTTCAAGGTTAGCCATAATAGATGGTGACACATTCTTCAAGGTTACCCATAATGGATGGTGACACATGCTTCAAGGTTACCCATAACTGTACAGTTTCAGCGTGTCTACATAGGGTTTACTGAATCAATTAAAGATTAATGATTTTGTGGTGAATAGTAGTATTGTTTGCTAAGTCCTATTACTTAAAATATTCAAACTGACAACTGTCAAAGGCGTAGAAAATTTATCTTTTTACCTTGACTTTATGAACCGTTGAGAGCTATACTTATCACCAACTAGTTGTCATTGATGTCTGCCAATGTTATGGTTAAGGTTTGCGTTCAACATCTTCATATCACTTTTGTCTAATACAGATACTTCCTATCATCTGGAACTTCACATGTGTTCTATGTCATTGTGTGAGGACAGTGCCCAAGTTCTGTAACTTTGGCTTGCACTTTAGCAGAATTTTGTCACGCGCTGTACATATTAAATACATGTTAACATGTGCATGATATTACTTCATAAATCTATACCCACATGTACTAAAAATATTGAAAAATGACTTTGCATATGTGTTCTAAATCTTAGCTTTTGAGGAAGTGTCGGCCCTTAATTATCCATAATATACCTCCTTTTTTTTAATTAGTTTATTTTAATAATTTATTATTCTTATAGTTATTTATGCAAACAAAATACCATGTGAAACACAAACACATCAACACAGTTTGAAGACTAATGAAAGTTTAAATCATGCACTATTACAACCTTCAGGAACAGCTTAACTGTCATCATATACTCTTCTTACTTGGACCCAATCATTATCTATTTTTTGTATTTTTATAAAGCAATGTAACTCATTAATAAATGTCATTGAATTAAATAAACATGACATACAATGTATATAATATTGATTTTTAATGCTGTTAGCAACGCTGTTGAAAAGACATTAATGGTTAATGATTATGATGGGATATTTTGATTTATAATGCTTTATTTGTCAATATAACAAAAGGCAGAGTGAGTTTATAAGGTAACAGATTTTATAAAACAGAGAAGGTAATTTTTCAATTCTTTGACACTTTTGTCCCCCATCTTGTGTTTAAAACGGTCAATTAGGATTGGCTGCCAGCTCCTTATGACAACCCAGAAATCTCTCATAAATTCAAATGTATGACGTTTATTTATAAGAAAGACAGTTTTACAATTTTGATACCTTCACAGGCTTGTCATGTTTTCAATGCTGTCTTTGTCCATCACAGGGCCCCATCCTGCAGCCAATCGGGTATATTCAACAGTTCGGGGGAGGCAATCAGTCACTTCCATATGGTCAGCAAGGATAGGTCCAAGGTGCGTCCTAAAGATCTCGTATGCGACACCTTGCCTTCGTTCACTCTGGATCACCTTGACGACCCGGCCTTGACAATCATGTTGACAATGGTAAGATTGGGTAGTGACAACAGGAGGATAAGTTGTGTGAATTAAAATCATTTTGTTTAATTAGCCATGAAAAATGCGCAATTTAATAAAGTATTTTGATAAATGTTTTTTTTTGTAAACATATAGATATTAACTCCATTATTTTTACATATCAAAGAAAATTTAAAAATGATAAAATAAATCATGATGGGAAACTGCAATAAAAACAGATGATATCAGATTTTAGGACCAATTTAGAATTTGTTTTACCTTTGTCATTATCTGTCAAGGGAAATAATATCATTTCCACATTTGTTCTTAATTTAAGGCCACTATTTCTTTTTTATTTTGAAATCAAAGACAACAATGCAGATAAATGCAAAATACATAAATGTGCAGATTTAAGATAGCACAAATATAGTAATTATTTTAATGAATCCACATAATTAAGAAACCACACCATAGAAATGGTAAACGTTCTTGTCTTCTGTTTATAAAAGCATGGCTTGTGTTATCCACTCCCAGCATCACCAGTAACTGTCGCATGCAGGTCTATGATACAAAACATGTATCATTGTCTAGGATTGCTAGTTTTTCTTTCTACGCTATCTGTCACAAGAACTTAATTTTAGGAACATATTGGTAATCAAATTTTCATTAATTGAAGCTACAAAATTCAGTTGTAACTTAAAGAGACTTGTTCACAGATTATTATTTTTTAAATGTCATTAAATATGTTTACTTACAAATCTATAAAGTTTTTAATACACTTAGCTAACAGGGCCAAAAACCCTTCTTCGCAAGGGGCCTCTTTTTCTTCCCCTTAACCAAAAAGGTTTTTCCCCTACAGAAATTTCTTTAAAATCATGCATTCTTCTCTAAATCTCCAATCTACCTCAGTATTTTTCATTCCCCAAAGCCAGAAAATTGTGTCTTTTTTCCCCTGAAAAAAAGGCTGTGGCCCTTTCCCCAAAGTTGGTGTTTTGGCCCTGGCTAATCACATTAAGTAAAAAAGTTGAATAACTTTTTTTGCCTACCCTGGGATTCGAACCAGGGCTCTCTGGAAGCTAAAGCTATTGCGCTTCCACCGCGTCACGCTGGCTTCAATATGTATATCTATCATTGAAGTATAAATGCTCTGTTAGTGCTATACGTATTTTCCAAATCATCAAGGAAAAGCGTTACAAACTCTTAATTTTTTTACTGATTTTGAATGACGCATATACATTAATGAACCAATATTTTTACCATCTTTGTATGTCAGGAGTATTATTTCCCTTGTTTAAACATAATTCCTTATTATTATGTATGCCTTCCTTTTGGAATCTTTGACAATTAAATTGTAATTTAATAATCATCATTTTACTAAACAGTGGACAAGTACCTTTAAGGTTTTCTTAAGATCTTTTTAAAAAAGAGGCCATGAAACCTGCTGACTTTGATATAAGAAGGTCATGGTCACATAGTAAGTTCGTCATGAAATAAAAAAAACAGATCTTACTCTGTGAAAAGGGGGTTTAATGCATGTGCGTAAAGTGTTGTCCCAGATTATTCTATGCAGTATGCACAGGCTAACCCGGTTAGTCTGGGATGACGCTTTACGCACATGCATTAAACCCCCATTTCACAGAGCGAGGCTCATATATAATTGACTTTCAGCATGACAAGTCTGTCATTGACCTTCACTTGATGCACACAAGCTTCTTCCTGTTCATCATGGTGGTCACGCTGCTTGCATACGCTGCTGTCAAGGGCAAGGCACACACCACGTACAAACCCAAAAACTACAGTGAGGTTCGTATAGCTTGCTTGAATTTGCTTTCATTTTTATACACCTGTCTTTTGACAGGACGTATTATGGGAACACCCTTGGCGAATGTCGTACTGTTTTCATGGAACCTTTACCAAACATTCTGAAAATGTTGACATTAAACGGAGGTCGAATTGTATAACAAGCCATTTCTCACAAGAGTCTTCATATTAATTGCCCTTTTTTAGTAAAAAAATGCGAAATTTGTCATTTTTGCATTTCGTACATTTTGTATCCAATCTATACCAAACTTACTGGAAATATTTGTTGACATATAATGGAGGCCAACTTTAAAAACAAGCTAATTCGCATTAGGATCTTCAGAGTTATTACTGATTGTTTATACAAAAAATTCTAAATTTACAGTTTCCTTCTCTAACTTAACTGTTTTCATCGACTCTTCACCACTTTCTGGAAATGTTTGTTGACATAAAATTGAGGCCATGTTCAATAGCATGCCAAGTGGCATAATGAACTTCAGATTTATTGCTCTTTGTTTATACATACAAAACACGACAAATGTGGCGTGTTCTAAGAAAACTGGGCAAAATGCTTGTGCGTAAAGCGTCATCCAAGATTAGCCTGTGCAGTCCGCACAGGCTAATCCAGGATGACACTTTCAGCCTAAACTGGATTTTAGCTAAGAAGAGACATCATTTAAACGAAAAATTCCATAAAAGCGGAAATTGTCATCCCTGATTAGCCTCTGTGGACTGCACAGGCTAATCTGGGATGACAATTTACGCACAAGCATTTTGTCCAGTTTTCTCAGAACAAGTCACGAATAACATTAACAAACATCTCAGACTGAACCAATAAATTGATATGTTATGTTCCACTAACCTGCAAAATCACGAATATTATGTAATTTTGTCATGCATTGTGAAGAAATTCTACCCTATTGGTTGGAATTTATTATGGTCCCCAAAAATTTTGGGAGGATCATATAGTCGCCGCTTCGTCTGTCTGTCCGTCCGTGCATGCGTCCGTCCATGCACAATTTTGTCCGGGCTATTTCTCAGCAATTAATGACCGGAATTCAATTAAAGTTTATGGAAAGCTTCACTACCAAGAGGAGATGTGCATCTTATCAGCCGGTTCTGGTCGGATGATTTTTCACAGAGTTATGGCCCTTTGAAATTTTTCATTAACTGTGCATATAGTGCAATTCTTGTCAGCAATTAATGACCGGAAATCAATGAAACTTTATGGGAACGTTCACTACCAAGAGGAGATGTGCATATTATCAGCGGGTTCTAGTCAGATGATTTTTCACAGAGTTATGACCCATTGAAATTTTCCATTAACTGTACATATAGTGCAATTCTTGTCCAGGCTATTTCTCAGCAACTAATGACCGGAATTCAATGAAACTTTATGGGAAGCTTTACTACCAAAAGGAGATGTGCATATTATCAGGCAATTCTGGTCGGATGATTTTTCACAGAGTTATGGCCCTTTGAAATTTTCCATTAACTGTACATATTGTGCAATTCTTGTCTGGGCTATTTCTCAGCAACTAATGACTGGAATTCAATGAAACTTTATGGGAAGCTTCACTACCAACAGGAGATGTGCATATTATCAGCCGGTTCTGGTCTACTGATTTTTCACAGAGTTATGGCCCCATGAAATTTTCCATTGTACATATATTGCAATTCTTGTCCGAGTAATTTCTCAGCAACTTATTACCGGAATTCAATGAAACTTTATGGAAAGCTTCACTACCAACAGGAGATGTGCATATTATTAGCCGGTTCTGGTCGGATGATTTTTCACAGAGTTATGGCCCTTTGAAATTTTCCATTGTACATATTGTGCAATTCTTGTCCGAGCTATTTCTCAGCAACTTATTACCGGAATTCAATGAAACTTTATGGGAAGCTTCACTACCAACAGGAGATGTGCATATTATCAGCCGGTTATGGTCGGATGATTTTTCACAGAGTTATGGCCCTTTGAAATTTTCTGTAAACTGTACATATATTGCAATTCTTGTCCGGGCTATTTCTCCCCAACTACTGACTGGAATTCAATGAAGCTTTATGGGAAGCTTAACTACCTTGAGGAAATGCACATGTTATTAGTGGGTTCTGGTTAGATGATTAATTTAGAGAGTTATGGCCCTTTGAAATTTACCATCAACTGTACATAAAGTCCAATTCTTGTCCGGGCATTTTCTCAGCAACTAATGACTGGATTTCAATGAAACTTTATGGGAAGCTTTACTACCTTTACGAGATGCACATATTATTAGTGGGTTTTGGTAAGATGATTTTTCACAGAGTTATGGCCCTTTGAAATTTTTCATTAACTGTACATATAGTGCAATTCTTGTCCGGGCTATTCCTCAGCAACTAATGACTGGAATTCAATAAAACTTTATGGGAAGCTTCACTACCATTAGGAGATTGGCATATTATCAGCGGGTTTTGGTCTACTGATTTTTCACAGATATATGGTCCTTTTATCTTTTTTCATTAGTGTACACATAACGCATTTCTTATCCGGGCTGTTTTTATGTCCACCAGTATATACTGGGGGACATATTGTTTTTGCCCTTTCTGTTGGTCTGTTGGTTGGTTGGTTTGTTTGCGCCAACTTTAACATTGGCCATAACTTTTGCAATATTGAAGATAGCAACTTGATATTTGGCATGCATGTGTATCTCATGGAGCTGCACATTTTAAGTGGTGAAAGGTCAAGGTCATCCTTCAAGGTCAGAGGTCAAATATATGTGGCCCAAATCGCTTATTTTATGATAACTTTTGCAATATTGAAGATAGCAACTTGATATTTGGCATGCATGTGTATCTCATGGAGCTGCACATTTTGAGTGGTGAAGGGTCAAGGTCAAGTTCATCCTTCAAGGTGAAACGTCATATGTGGACATAGTGTTTCACAAACACATCTTGTTTTTGTCCAAAGTTATGCCCCTCAAGACCTTTAATCTGAATATATTGTGACAAAAAAAACTTTGGGGAGCATCACCCGTCTCCAATGGTTTCTTGTTTATGATTGTTTTTGTACCTTCTTATAACTGAAGGATTGCTTACAATTTATAGAACGTCATTAATTTTATAATGATTTTCAATGAAATATGTTCAGACACAGTACTTCAAGTAGGAAAGGAAAATTCGTAATGTATACTAAAAAATAACTTCATCAACACCATTGTAGTTAAAAAAAATATATTTACAGGTATCCAGTGAGGCATGACACTATATTGGGGCTTTGCTGTAGCCTTTACAAGCTGGTTCCCTGGGTTCCAGTTTCAGATAGCAAGCTGTGATACTGCTAGGAACCAATACATCCCACTGGGATACAGACAGCTTTGGTGTTTGATGAAGACCATGTCCACCATCAACTTTCCAATTTTAACTTTTTTCTTTGTTTGGAAAAGTCTTTTGTGCTTTTGTGTAAGAAGTCATAAAATGTAGATGTTTTGAAACATGTATTGCTCAAAGAAACAAAATATAATGGAAATAGTCATGGCAATACTCAACACACTAGTTTGAAAAAAGCATATTCCAAGAAGCTATTTTGAAAAACACAAATAATGAATGTTTTAAGTTATAAAATATGACAAATATGTTACCATATTGTTTAATATGTTGTGTTTATAACATGGCACTAGTATCAAAACACATGTGTTCCTTTGGTAAAATCGAAATATTTTGATGTCAAGGACAATCATACTTGACAAATTGTGTCGCGTTCTGAGAAAACTGGGCATAATGCATGTGCGTAAAGTGTCATCCCAGATTAGCCTGTGCGGTCCGCACAGGCTAATCAGGGACGACACTTTCCGCTTAAACTGGATTTTGGCTAAGAAGAGACATCATTTGAACGAAAAATTCCATAACGCCGAAATTGTCGTCCCTGATTAGCCTGTGCGGACTGCACAGGCTTATCTGGGATGACAATTTAGGCACAAGCATTATGCCCAGAACACAACTCAATTTACATTTCCTATCATTATGATAGGTCTCTATGTTAGATGAAGTGTATAATTGTATGGCATTTAATGCTCATGTTTGTTATGTCATTTATGTTTATCCATATTTATTTTGTTGGTTTGCAATGTTTTAATTTTGTTCTTTGCTGTTATATTGTTATCGCGTTCATATTTTTTTATTTATATAGTTTGTCTGTTATGATTGATTTAAAAAAAGTGTGAACTCATGTGATAGTTTCTCTGGATGTGTGCTTTATATCACTTGTAAGATCGCTTGTACTCATGTCCGTGCCTCATGAACGTTCTTATGGAAATGCAGACGAGATGATAAACAGTGGATGTTGATCGGAATATTATTTAACATGATGATTTTTTCTGCCCCCGGTAGGGTGGCATATAGCAGTTGAACTGTCAGTCCGTCCGTTCGTCTGTCTGTCCGTCAGTCTGTGTGTCCGTCCGAAAACTTTAACGTTGGCCATATCTTTTGCAATATTTAAGATAGCAACTTGATATTTGGCATGCATTTGTATCTCATGGAGCTGCACATTTTGAGTGGTGAAAGGTCAAGGTCATCCTTCAAGGTCAAAAGTCAAAAAATACAATCCAAGGGAAGTAATTAGCTTTTAAACAGAGATAATTTCTGAACCTGCCAAATGATATATTGAAATTTTATATATAATATTATGAAACCATACAACTGAAGCATAATCAAAATGACATTTTATGGTCAAGCCAAGCACACAATGATACTTTTGGGCATACAAGTATCTTAGGTACTTTAAGGTTACCTGTGAATCTACAGTCACGGTAGTGGCTCGTAATTATTTGCTACTAAAAATAGAGATTTGTTAGAAGTATGACAATTATGTTCAAGGAATGTAATTCATATAATTATAAATCTCAGATTATATATTTCCTTACCAAGAATGTAAATTCTTTTCACAGTTACTGTACAGATTTTGTATTTTGTTTATTTATCAAATGATTGATTTGTCAAAGGTTTAGTTTAGATGATATAACTATCATTTCTTTCCTGTACCAATTTGTCAATGCTAGGTTTCATTACTTACCTGTGGACTTATGCCCATAGATACATGATGAACTGTGGCTATGATCTCTTTGATTAAACCACAGGCCTTGGTAGTCTGTCTACGGATTTTTATGCCCCCCCCCCCAGTCTGACTGTCAGTCTGTGTGTCCGTCCGAAAACTTTAACATTGGCCATAACTTTTGCAATATTGAAGATAGCAACTTGATATTTGGCATGCTTGTGTATCTCATGGAGCTGCACATTTTGAGTGGTGAAATTTCTATAGCTGCCAAATGATAAATAGAAATTTTATTTCAAAGAAGCGCAGTAGGAGGCATTGTGTTTCTGACGAACACATCTATTGTTTTGTTTATAAGAAATATTCTTCAAATGCAAGGTTCATGTTGATATATTGACACCACTGATAAAGCTTGCCAGCAGTTACATGTTCTATTGAGCACAAATAATACGCCTTAACTCCCTGTTTTATGCGTTTCGTTCTTGCATTTATTTAGGAGTTTGTGGACACAAACAATTTCATTTACAACTACTACGAGCGGGTATCTGACATAGAAGCAAAGGTGTCGTGTTCTGAGAAAACTGGGCATAATGCTTGTGCGTAAAGTGTCGTCCCAGATTAGCCTGTGCAGTCCGCACAGGCTAATCCGGGACGACACTTTCCGCCTAAACTGGTTTTTCATTAAGAAGAGACATCATTTAAACGAAAAATTCCATAAAAGCGGAAATTGTTGTCCCTGATTAGCCTGTGCGCACTGCACAGGCTAATCTGGGATGACAATTTACGCACAAGCATTATGTCCAGTTTTCTCAGAACGCGACACAAAGTACAATGTACACGTTTGTGATTGCCGCATTTGAAAACAAACACATCGACGATACACAGGAAATAAGAAAATATAATTGCTTAAAATCGCTTCGTCATATTGTCATTTCGACAAGCAATATGTCATCATTTTTAAAAACACAATCCTATTCGGAACAAACACGCTAGAAAGTGTAAACTAGTAGAACTTCATAGTATTACAACAATGTTATATCCTGACACCCTCTTAAAATACCATTACAACCTTTTGTTGCTACTTTTCTTTTTACATATTGATCAGCAGCAGCAACAACAAGACTAATCAAAAGAAAAACAACAATCAGCACTTTAAATTAATTAAGCGAACAACAGAAACACCAATTTCAATCTTACAACATCATCAACAATAACAACTGTGATGTTATTTGAAAAAAACAAACATTTTGGGTTATAATAACATGCTTGTCAAAGTAAATTTAAGGTTGCTTATTTAGTTAAAAAGTTCACAATATGAACGAACAAAAGTAATTAGAAGAAAGTTCGGTACCCATGGGTCCGGTTAGTTTTGGCAATAATCATAACCATTATAACCTTGATGTGTGGTCTATCGAACTGCATGTGCTACACAACCATAGTGTGTTTTTTTTATTGAGATTATGATTGCTTAATAGTTATTATATTGCGTAGAAGTTACACGCCGGCTATATGTGTAATGCAAAAGGAACCCCAACTATTCCCATCAGTTCATGTCAATTGAACAGTACAAATGCGTTTCTTAAAGATTAAAATAAAACTAGAGCTTGCGCGGCAGTGGCCGACGCGTATCCCCACGCCGCATAGATGTTATATTAAAAGGCAATTTTGGGTGGGCAAGGCCTATGTTGGTGGGGCCCCGGGGTGTGTTATGTGGACATTGATGGTCGAGATAGACCGTGTTGTCATAAGAGATGTTCAGTATTAATTTGAAGTCAATTGGTGAAGAAATGAAGTTATAGTAAAAACAAAATTTTGGGTGGGCGGGTCGCCCAAGGGTTGGTTATGGGGTCTTGCATAGTTGAGATTGACCGTATTGTCATAAGAGAAGTTCAGTATGAATTAGAAGTGAATCGGTGTAGAAATGAAGAAGTTATAGTAAAAGGCAATTTTGGGTAGGAAGAAAAAATTGGATAGGAAAAAAACATGGGTACGAAACAAAAATTGGGTACGAAAAAAAAAATGGGTACGAAAAAAAAATTGGTACGACGAACAAATTTGGGTACGAATAAAAATTTGGGTATGAAAAAAATTGGGTACGAAACAAAATTTGGTTGTACGGGGAAGTAGTATGCCCGTGGACCAAATTCCAAATAGTGCATTGTCGCACATATGCTCATAGTTACATGTACCATGTGTGTAAGTTTCACGGTTTTAGTGCTTATAGTGTAGGAGGAGATAGTGGCGGCCAGGTTTTACTATAGCCATCTTAGTGAATGAGTGTAAATCTCTGACACGGCCCCACCCCAACCCCCATTCTCCACTATCTCCTCCTACACTTTATGCACTAGAACCTTGAAAGTTACACACATGGTAGCTGTGAGCATATGTGCGACGGTGCACTATTTGGAATTTTGTTCTGACCCCTGGATCAAAAGTTATTATCATGTGCGTTGCATGTTGTTAGTAAAATGAGTTTTTTTTTACCCATTTATTTACCCATAACTTTTGACCCAGGGGTAAGATCATAATTCAGTCACCGTCGCACATATGCTCATAGCTACCATGTGTGTAGGTTTCAAGGTTCTAGTGCTAATAGTGTAGGAGGAGATAGTGGCCGATCAAAAGAAAAGAAAAGCGGAGATCAATACAATATCCCCACGCCTTTAAATCTCCACGCTTTTTGAAAGCGTGGGGATAATCATACAATCTTTTACAACCATTTTATATCCATTTTTGCACTGTTTTACAAGATATCATTAAATAAAATGTGTTCCTTGCTGTAATGTTATTTTGTAACATGAACACAATAACGCTCAACTGAATTCACAGACATCAATAGATGATGACTTGACCTGGTGATCAAGTTTTTTACCTTTTACCCCTCTTTGACAGAGATTCAAGTAAGATAAACATTCTTACAATGTTACATCAAGACAAAATGTGGCCTCTGGAGTGATAACATTTTTATTTGACCTGTTGACGTAGTTTTTGGAAGCACCTGACCCTGATTAAAACCTGGCGTAGAGCTTGTCAAGTTAAACCATCTGACCAAGTTTGGCGTAGAGCTTGTCAAGTAAAACCATCTGACCAAGTTTCATCAAGATGGTGTCATGAGTGTTTCCCATAATGTGGTAAAAATTCGTTTAAAAGATTCGACCTTATGACCTAGTTTCTAGACGCAATTAATGAAGGTTCAAACGTTGCCTAGATATTCTCAAGATTCTGACCAAATTGCAGTTAGATTGAGTCATACATAGCCTAGTAATCAGTTTAAAAAAAAAATAGATTTGACATGCTGAGCCAGATTCGAACACAGCATAGAACATTATAAGAATAACATTCTAATCAAGCCTTTTTGTTTTGAGTCATAAACGCCGCCTCTATAGTGGTTATAATGTTTTGAAATGCACTCTTATACTATTTATTTCCACTTCCCAGTTTAGCCTGAGCAGCTAATCTGGGACGACACTTTACGCACATGCGTTAAACTCCGTTTTCACAGAGCGATTCCTATTTTAATTAATGAATTATGCATTTCGTCCAGCCGATTAATATGAACTTAAAAGAGTTATTAATATTGGTCATTGTTTGATGTTTAAAATTTGATATGCTTGACAAAGGCATAACAATAAATTTACTCAAAATCAATGTTGGTTTATTAGAAAGTCAAATATTCAAAGTATAAACAGGCATAAAATGCACACCTGTTAGGAAAGTTAATAGGTATTTTGTTCTCAAAATGCCTTTATATTTTTTTTAAGACAGCACATTACAATTAATAAGTTGAGTTTGTTTTAATGTTGCTTTTAGTGGATAATAATTGCCTGTATTTATAACCGTACGTTGACAGGTCGGACTGAATAGGACTCGTGTGTGTTGGTCGACCATACACCGTCTATGAGTCCGTCCGTCCGTTTATGGTACATGGCACAAGCGTGTGTTTCTGTGATTGTCGATGAAAGTTGAGTCATAGTTCAATGTTAAAGGGGCCGTCCAACAGATAAAGCGTCGTCCGACGCGAAACGATATTTTGGGAAACTACGAGGATTGCTTATATAGCTCAAAAATACATCATCTACAAACATGAGCGTGGATGGTCGAGTGGTCAAGGCCGGTACGTTTTACTCCAGGAATCCAGGGGTCAGTGGTTCGAGCCCTGTTGAGGGTTACTTTTTTTCCTTTTTTTAAATTGTATTTTTGTTTTTGTACTGGAGATTTTTAGTTCAAATGTTTAAATTTATCAATATGAAGCATTTAAAGCATTTAATGACAAGCTTCAATACACGCCAACATCTGTTGGACGGCCCCTTTATAGGCTTATGCATATGTCCTTTTCCGTTCCATACCTTCTTAATGATTAATTGATTGTTAAGCCGACCTCTGTCAATGATTTCTAATTTCCAGCCAACGTGACAAGTACGTCAAGTTTCAAAGGTCGATTTCACACGTTACGATAAATATTGTTTTCGTCGTTTGAGCACGTGCGAATTAGACGAAAACTACTTTCCCTTGTCAATGTAGTTTCCGATAGGTGGCTCTGTAAGAGAGCGTTTACCTCGTGGCCGAGTAACTCTGTTCCGTCATTCAGCATTGGGATTGACTGAGCGATACATGTGTTAATTTGCACTGGGTAAACTTGCATTTGAAAATGACCACGCGGTCTGGTGAAGAGTGCGCTTCACAAGAAAACATGGACCTGAATAGTTCAATTAGGGAACTTTTAGTAGAAGTGCGCGAACAGAAGAGAGAAATAAGTTCTCTAAAANCTTTTGTCACTTGAGCATGTATTGGTAAATCAAAGAGTTAAGTGGTTTACTGATAACACAGGTGTATGCAGCATTGTTGCTAAGGGCTCCATGAAGCCTGAATTACAAGATTTAGCGATTAAAATATTCGGGTATTCTTTAGTTCATTCTATTCATTTGGAAGTTGAATGGATACCAAGGGGAGAGAATCATGTGGCAGACTATTTGTCCAAGATAGTTGAAAAAGACGACTGGGGTATTTCCCCTTATATTTTGTCATTAATGCAGTCTTCATGGGGAAATTTAGAGGTCGATTTCTTTGCTTCTAGACATAACGCCAAATTACAACGTTTTTATTCTAGATTTTGGTGTAAAGAGTCTGAAGGAGTTGATGCTTTTACTTACCCATGGGCGCATAGTTTTGGCTTATTTGTACCACCTATAATATTAATACCAAGGGTATTATTAAAAATGCAATCTTGTGGGGCAAAAGGTGTTTTGATTGTTCCAGAATGGAAGTCGGCTAATTTTTGGCCCATGATTTGGACAAGTGATGGACATTTAAAGTCGTTTGTAATAGACTGTATGGTTTTACCTACGGAAAAAATGTATTACATACCTTGTAAGAATGGTTCTGGGTTATTCGGTGTGGAAGATCTTAAATTTCGCATGTTAGCACTTTTGATATCATTTGTAAATCATGAACATTGATATCGTTGCTTAATGTTTGTAAATGTAATGTGTAAAGTAACAAACTGTGTCAACTTTAGTGCTGTTACACATTTATTTTTTCAGAGATACGGAAGTGAAGTTGATGGCTTGCCAGAGGTCTTGGCGGAGAAGGTATCCTTGCTGCCCGAGTTGCTTAAAGTCACCAAAGCGGAAAACACGTACATCAGTTACAAAAGGGGCTTCAATCGATGGCGTCGTTGGGGGTATGCTAATGGGCTTTCAAGCGGGGATGCCTTGCCTGCCAAGGCTTTTCAAGTTGCGCTATATTTAGCGTCAATTATACAAACAGCTAATAGTGCAAGTCCGATTATAAATGCGTTTTACAGTATTAAATATTATCATGATTTATTCGATTATGTATCACCTACTGATTCAAGACTTGTTATTAATGTGTTAGAAGCTGCAAAACGGCGTTTAGCGAAACCTGTGAATAAGAAAGAACCAATGACTGTTGATTTACTGCAACAAATGTACACACATATGTATGTTGAAAATGATGTTATGAATCAAAGATTTATTTGTATATGCCTTTTATCATATGCTGGGTTTTTAAGAAGTGCAGAGGTACTAAAGTTGAGAAGGAGTGATGTTTGTATTAACAGTAATTACTTAAGTGTATTTATTGAATCTAGCAAGACAGATAAGTTCCGTGAAGGAGCATGGGTGCTTATTGCTAAGACAGGCACACAGTTGTGTCCAGTAGTCAATTTACAGAAATACCTTACTTGGACAGATTTTCCTTCGGAATCTGAATTTTACTTGTTTCGTCGGTTAAGTTCAACGAAATGTGGGCGTAGGCTCAGACAGGAAAACAAGTTTTTGTCGTATAGTACATTTAGAGAATTGTTTTTGTCTGCGTTTAAACCGCATGTTCGAGACATAAGCAAATATTGCCTTCATTCTTTGAGAGCTGGTGGCGCAACTGCTGCGGCCAATAATGGAATTCCTGACAGGTTATTTAAACGTCATGGTAGATGGCTGAGTGAAACAGCTAAGGACGGTTATGTAAAAAGCTCTGTTGATGAGAGGTTAAGGGTTTCGATGTCACTTGGTTTATAACCATCAATGCATTCTATATTAAGCCAATTATTATTGGTACTACACTTACAAGCCCGTTCTTTTAATTCAGTCGGTCATACCAATGACTTACCAAAAAATATGTTGTATTTTTGTTGTTTTTCCCTATCGGGAGCGTAGTTGTAAAGGGAAATATTGTTTTCGTCGTTTGAGCACGTGCGAATTAGACGAAAACTACTTTCCCTTGTCAATGTAGTTTCCGATAGGTGGCTCTGTAAGAGAGCGTTTACCTCGTGGCCGAGTAACTCTGTTCCGTCATTCAGCATTGGGATTGACTGAGCGATACATGTGTTAATTTTTTAATTTGTTTTGAATAACAGTAAGAGTAACATTACAACTATTGTTGTTTGAATGTGTAATCCACATGCTTTTTACCCTGGGTAAGAGCTAATATTTGAAATTTATGATTGTGTTTTTTACAACAGGTCATGCGTGCATTCACATTGAGTATGCATTTAATGTATTAATTTATACATGTATACAAGTAACATATAATTATTATTTATCCCACTGTGGGATTCGGTCTCCGGAAGAGACGATAGGCGTGGCTGCCTTTATAGTTGCTTACGAGGAGGGACTCGTGTAGGCATACAGTATGCCTGGTGTCGTAGTAGTCTTAAGTTGATAGGCGTGGCTGCCTTATAAGTTGCCTACGAGGAGGGACTCGTGCCGGCATACAGTATGCCTGGCGTTGTTGTAGACTACGTTGTATGATGTTGTAACAAAGCTTTTGTATGTTTTCATGTTTTTATGTATGTGTGATGACTACGAAATAGTAATACACGGTATCAGTCAGTCGGTCATACCAATGACTTACCAAAAAATATGTTGTATTTTTGTTGTTTTCCCTATCGGGAGCGTAGTTGTAAAGGGAAACATCAAACTTGTCCATTGGGCATACTAGTTTTTGTTGGCTGTGTTCGACCTTTGAGTTTTCTGAATCTGGTTCTGATCACAGCTTGTTAGAAATGAAAGTAGGCTTTTTGCTTTGCAAACCTGTCGTTAAAAAGCATTTTGGGAGGTGAGCCTTAAAGTCTTAACAATATCCGATCAAAGTAGCTCCAGATATAAATCGCGTCGCTCCAGATTTGAATCGCGTCGAACTAAACGGGGACTTATTATATATCAGAATAGTGTAGCTGCAGATGTGAGTCGCGTCCATTAATCAAAGCGCTGAAGGCACTGAATTTGTTCGCTGTTGTATAATCTTAGACGCAACTCAGTTTTCAAAATTATGTTATAGCTTTTTATATCGCAAGTTTGAAATGACCACAACCCATTCACATTTATAAAGAGTGTGTCTTTAAAGCACAGGTCGAGATGTGTTTTTTTAAATCATTGATACAGCTAATCAGTGTGCACAGGCTTATCTTATTTGACATGCATTAAGCCCCGTTTTCCCTGAAAGCAGCCAATATGTACAGATTGCAATGATAAACACTAGACTGGCCAACGTTGTCTTACAAGCTGTTAAATACACACTTTGTACTGTACCAGTGAGAACAGGCAGATGAGGTGGTTATTGTCGTCTGCTAAATTTTACTGCAGTTATCCACACAGGCAGTCATGGGTTACGGGCCCTACCGTAGCTAAGCCATACTGATTTGCAAAATTGCGTCTGCATTATTTGTGAGCGAAAATGGGCAATTACACATATTTGAACAGTGTAGCACATTAAATCAGCCGCGTAAAAGGTTGCCGTGGCGTAGTGGATATGGTGTCCGCCTAGCGACCGGGATCTCACGGGTTCGATCCCCACTCCGGGAGCGTTCTTTAGATCTCCCCCATATACACCGAGAACTGGTTCTAGTCCCAGGAAACGGACTCGATAGCGTTTCAAAAACGCCTTAGGCATTCGATGCAATCGAGCTAAACTAAATAGGTTAAAACTTAATCAGCCGCGTCTTGCGAAAATGGGCCTTAGGACATATGCAAACAATGTAGCTCCATATACATGTATGAGCCATGTGGTGCAAAAATGGGTCTTAGAACTATCAAAAAAGTGAAGCAAGATATGAGTCGTGTCGAACAAAAACGGCTATTCGGCCTTCCCAACAAGTGTAACTCCAGATATATAATTCAAATATGGACTTTGCGAAATATCCGAACAATGTGGCTACAGATGTGAGCCGCGTCGCGCGAAAATGGGCATAAAAACATATCCGAATAGTGCAGCACATATTTGAATCGCGTCCTGCCAAAAAGCCTATATATGACATATGCGAACAGTGTGGCTCCAGATATGAGCCGCGTCGTGAGGAAATGGGATTGAACGTATCCGAACAGTGCAGCTGCATATACGGGCCGCGTAGTCCAAACAAGGACATGATAAATATGCTAACAGAGTATCAGTAGTTATGGGACTCGTCAGTCGAAAATGACCATATCTAAACAGTGTAGCTCAGGATATGCCTCTGCGTCCGTACACTTAGATGAATGCGCAGGCTGGTTTGGATCTTCGCTGCCGCATATATTAAAATACCTATTTTTGAACGCATAGGGACACCCGCTTTCTCAAGGGCTTTATAATTTAAACAGATTTTCGTATTTATAAAGAGCATGGTTCAAAGGCCCGATCAAATGTTCGACAATATATTACCATCTATAAATACGGGTAATGTGAATTAATGAGTTCATCTCTTTAATTCCAACATAATAGAGAACACAATACTCGTTTATTGTGCGTACATTTTATTACCCTCATGAACAATGCACTCATTAATGATGCATCTTGCAACAAAATATCTGATTATAACAAACAACTTAAACAATTATAACAAATACGATAAATGAGTATGCTTATGTACGTTAAATGAAAGTTATAGAGAGTTTGTAGAGAGTTTATTCAACATACATTAGGCTTTAAGCCCATGAGTAAACACATATTACAACACAATATATTCACAAATGGTCAATGACGTACAGCATTTTTAACAGAACGTAGATCAAAATCTTAATACAACAAATTTGTATACACTTTATCGTACATGTATATTGTAGTTTTATATAAAGTAGATAAATACATGAAATTACTCGGAGAAAAACTATTAAATATATAAGTCAGCCCTCAAATTTAAAAGATTTAACAACAAAAATGGATAGATTTCGTAAACTTTTTGCATTGTCAGTCTGTAAGAGGTGAATAAACCTGATCAGGCTGTGTTCTTCCAATAATATTTATTTATGTATATTTTACGCAAAGAAATAAATATTGGGCATTCAAGTAAAAAATTTAATTCGTCCTCAAGGACGTTACAGTGTTTGCATTTTCTATTTTGAAAAGGTATCTTTTCAGGCTTGTGCCATCTGCCTGCTTCTACTTCGAATCTATGGGCAGATACTCTAAAACGAGTAAACGCTATTCTTAATTTTGAGATATTTTCTACATTTAAATAAGGTTGGAACTTAAAGCTTCTGTTAAGGCTATAACTTCAACCTCTGGTCGTGTTTTCCATTTCACCTGACCAGGTTTGCAAAAACATATCAGAAATTCGTTGTTTAGCTATGAATACAAATATATTAATATTCCCTACCCATTGAAAAAAACATACTGCACTAAAACCTAAGCTGTCTAATAAATCCCCGAGAGATTTAACACAAGACTTTTTTCTGAGTATATATCATGATCATGTAATAACATATCGTAAACGATTTTTATGTTCTTGACATTATCGGATTGTAATATTTTAAACCAGTACTTTAAAACACAAATGATACGTTTATTTATTAACGGTACAAGTACCAGTCCTCCATAAACGAAATTATTTTGTGTTAGCAACCTGACCTGACACCTAACACTTGTTTACAGTATCATATACGTATTCTTTCAACCTGAAGACTATTATTCAACACCCATGCTTCACAACCATAGCTTAGAAATTAGAATAGGTTCAATAAGTTTATTAAAAAGATCAAGTCTTAATTAACTGATATATCTGGGTAAATAACTTAATTAGATTTCAGCTTATATTAACAATACTATAATAATTAGATAGAAAATAAATCTAGGAAGCAATATATGTATATAAAAATTCAAATAACCACAGCCCGAATTTCACATTATTTGTCAATCGTATTGTTCCGTGTTAAATAGCACAAACTGAAGCCGGAAGAGCTAACATGTACATGTATTATCAATATCTTATTACCACATAACAAACACCTCCGTTCTATGAGTAAGTCAGTTGCGTTGATTCAAGCTCTGTGATATGTATAGGTATCAAGTATGTATCTACTAATGGGACATCTCTCTGTGATATGTATATGTATCAAGTGTGTATCTACTAATGGGACATCTCTCCAACTGAGGAGAATTAAAACCTCGGAGATATCATAAGGAGAGACGGAACATCCACGTAGCATACATGAGTGTTTTTGTGATACGTTTATCACGTAGCATGCATGAGTGTTTGTGTGATACGTTTATCACGTAGCATGCATGAGTGTTTTTGTGATACGTTTATCAGATGCAGCGTCCAACCAAGCTGTCGTTTCTTGCCGTCAAATTACCGAGGAAAGGTTGAAGCTTGTCCAGGTCAAACATCGGCTTTCCCCACGTATTTATCGCCAGCGTCAAACATGCAATCCCGATGATATTCATTGGAATTCCTACCAAAGCCTGTTGATAAGCAATCAAACATTCAAATATCTTTACAACAACCAGTGGAGAATGAATGGTATATTGAAGCATTTACAATGTATACACATATCGTTGACAGTTTTAACATGCTGCACAGCGTCGTTTAAACTGTTTTTCTGTGTTTGCTTTTTGATGAAATACAGTTCACATAAAATGAAAACCTGACAATAACACAATTGTGTGCACTAATGCAATCACAATTTTGTTATGGGATTACTATATGTAATTAGAAAAAAGGGAAACCCAATCAACATTAGATTAGGAAAAACTCAAATCAGAACAAGTCCTATTGCAGAGACAACCGATGCCATGCATAAACATCTCACTTAGATAGACATAACATCAACCATCATTAAATGACTAAAAGGGGGGTCGCCGTTTTTGAACGTTTTAATCTGGTGTTAAAAATCGAAAAGTTTGATTTAAGACAACTGTACATGCTTCTGTAATTGTTACCATGTCTGGAATAGTAAGAAACCCCGTAGAGAACACGATTGCGTTTGGAGGGGTCGCTACTGGCAACATGAACGCATACGAGCACGCAACAGCGCAGGATATCATCAGGTATAGTGGATTTGCGCCGATTGTCAATGACTGAAAACAATAAACAACATCAATTATAATTATGCTTTTCATAACGAATTTAGGTATAAGTTGCAATGCATAATGAGTTTTCGAATTGAGCGTTTCTCTGTGAACAATTGTTTAATGCATCTGTGTAAAGTGCCGTCCACAATTAGCCTGTGCAGTCCGCACAAGCTAATCAGGGACGACACTTTCCACTTTAATTGTATTGTTCGCTTAAAGGAAAACTCTTGACGAAAATCCAGTTTAGGCGGAAAGTGTCGTCCCTGATTAGCCTGTGCTGACTGCACAGGCTATTCTGGGACGACACTTTTCGCACATGCATTTAACCTCGTTTTCTTTGAGCGCGATTAAATCATACCAGATTTAGCAGGATGGGAAGCAATAGCTGTGCAGTGGCCGTGTTGCTCGTCACCTCCGTTGCCACGGCGACGATCAGGGAAATTATAAGATTCATCACCCAAGTTTCTTGGCCCCCGAGGGATTTCAGTTTCTGCCCAAGCCATTCGGACAGGCCTGACGCCTGTGCAATACGATGGATATTCGTAAACCAATACCATAAACACACATTCAGTTAAATAACCAGTACACGTAAGAAAAAAATAATCATAAGGAACACAAAAATAAAAATGAGTACTTCAGAAAAGTTAATGCGATGAAAACGGCGCTAAGTTAAAAAGAGCGTACGTAAATTAGATTTATTCTGTTTCACAAATGAACATATAACGTGGAGTGTTCTTTCGGCATAATAATATAAATGTGTCACTTTTGAAGCGCCATTGTGCTTTTTGTAAAACCTTCGAAAAATACTGCTTCTCGGGGATTCGGCCTTGGTAACAGTACTTTCTTAGGTTGACAAAAAGCACTATCGGCACTTCAAGAACGCACCATTTTATTAAATATTTATTTATGTTCAATTACGAATCCACATAATATTATTCACATATACTCATCTTGTAAATATATCTCATCATATGTGTGTATGCATTATTGCATGTCAGCGTCTAGGTAGAATGATTACCTGGCTACCGTCAGCCATAGCAAAGCCACCACCAAGGAGGATAATAACACCCCACGGCAGCTTCTCGACCGCGGTAGACCATTTTAATACCGGTTTATAGCTCGGCGTACCTAGAGAAACAAGGAAAACAAACAATTATTAAGTCAAACATTGAAAACAGGTTTTTCATATGAGTGCATCTATTTGTTAAACCAAACAATTAAAAAAAAAAAGTTTGAACACTTTTGAAATCGTCATACTATACAGAAAGTCTCACACTACAAGTTAACTTTTACATTTTTTATAACGATACTACCATAATCATAAAGAACTGATTCTTCGGGTTAGTATATAGCTGTTTACTTTTGTATTTATTTAGTCACAATACCCACATATATGTTACTAGATACGGTTTAATTACGGAGAGGTGGGTTTTGACTTACATCCATTTTACAAAATAATTGACAGTTCAGTTTACCCCAAATCAAACTGCATAGGCACTATGCCTGTATGTAATGCTCTGGAATATGATTATTTCAATAAACATACAAGGTTTTGAAATGATTCGTTAAACTATATGTGTCGCGTTCTGAGAAAACTGGGCATAATGCTTGTGCGTAAATTGTCATCCCAAATTAGCGTGTGCAGTCCGCACAGGCTAATCAGGGACGCCAATTTCCGCTTTCATGAAATTTTTCGTTTAAATGATGTCTCTTCTTAGCAAAAATCCAGTTTAGGAGGAAAGTGTCGTCCCGGATAAGCCTGTGCGGACTGCACAGGCTAATCTGGGATGACACATTACGCACATTTTGTCCAGTTTTCTCAGAACACGACACATATACACACAATAATTTTTAACATACCTCCTTTGAACCAACAAAATACATTTGGGCGTTCACTTGGTAGCAGGAAAAGTAGAACGCTCAGGAGAATACATGGCGTCGAATCGGATAAGTAGCTTAAATACGAATACATTTATAAAACAACTTGTCAACGATTTAACAATTGGTTATAATCACAATGAAGAGTGTTTGACCCCAATGTTTTCATATTTACCTTTATTAGAATGTAATTTTTCAAGACAATGGTAAAAAACATTACATTAATTAACCCTTTGAGCGCTGGAACCGTATTTTGAAGGCCTTTGCAAACAGTTTGGATCCAGATGAGACGCCACATAACGTGTCGTCTCATCAGGATCCAAACTGTTTGCTACTCTGATAGTATTCTTTGAAAAAAAATCGAAGAAAATGCTAATTTTATAAATTCAGCAGACGACATTTAAGCAGAAGACAAATTTCCCAGCATGCAAAGGGTTAAAGCAAACATTTATTATTTGAAGTGAGCATACTCTTAATTCTTAACTGCACTTCAATCGATTATACGATTTCAATTTTAACATTTCATTTTCGCAGACTTTCTTTTTATGGCACCATCAATTAAATATTGTTTACTTCAGTTAAATTTGCAACGTGCAAGTTAAAGCCGATACGGGCATTAAGTGTGGTAGAACCGAAAGTGTGGCTATGTGTCTATGAACGTATTTGCAGAGACTTATGGGGATTTCCTAACATAACACATGTTTGTATACACGAAGGGACTTTTTTCTGTACAGCAAAAACGAATTTGCAATTGAATACAACTTGTAGTTCGTGTATTTTTCTGCTACTACTTCTTCTGAATTTTTTATTTTTTTTATTCATCAAGGTTGTTTTTTTTGGAAAAAAAAAGGGTAATAAGATCGTATATACTCGCTTGAAGTATTCAAACCACTTATATTAAATACTGAAATAAAACATAAACATCGCTCGTTCATGATACGCAAAATGATCGTGCTAAAAAGATAAAACACACTCGGGGTTTTTGCCTCACCTTTTTCCCTTTTTATCGGGAGGAAATATGATTCCCCAACCCTTTATGTTCGGGGGTTCCCGAAACAGCCACAGGAAGACCAGCAGTATGAAGATAATCAGCACTTGTAGCTCCGCCAAACTGGAATAGAGATATATGGCAGGACTTTCTGGTTTGAGATCCTTATGGTATGACATACTAGAGAAATATTGGCGTCAACAATAGTTTGTAGGTTTTTCCTTTAATTTGTTAATACTGTATGCTGCAATTGATTAAACTATTGAGTATTTAAAAGGTAATTACTGTAAACTCATCATTATTCGTTGGACATTAATTTACGGCGAGTTCGTGGGTCGACCAATCCACGTATTGAACAATAACACATCGGAAAATTACCGACGCAAATTCCTCTTTTTTTTAACAAATCAGATTTCCACGAATTTACGTGTCCACCCAAAGCGTATTTTTTTTTTAAATAAACGAAACTTCATGCGACGAATATAAATAATGTTACAGTAATCTGTAATCGGACACGCGTGGCGAACACGTACTTAGGCCAAAAAAAAAATAGGTCCGTTTCCGGTCTCCTTGGGAAAAAAAACAGGGTCGGTTGGTAGGGATTTTTTTNTTTTTTATTTTTTTTTGGCGACCCCAATAAAAAGTTGAGGGTCGGCGCCGATTCTGGAGACACGGTCGGGCGACCGGAAACGGACTTTTTTTTTGGCCTTAGAATACATAATACAGTATTCACGCAGCTAGTGCAGTCTATTTCATGTGGCTTTTTAACGCCAATATGTGGTTATATTGTTATTATAACATATGCCAATTGTTTGATAGAGAAAGTAAAGGGTTTGTCCGGTTAATAAAAGTAACAAATCTGGCTAAAATGCTATTGTTTCAAATAACGTGTACGTACCTTATCATACCTAGTTTTTTAAACTGATCTCGTATTACGCCGCTTATTGCACGTTTAGTTTCCGGGTCCATCCTTCGGAAGCAGCTAAATAAACAAAACACAATGAAGACGTTACATAAATCCTAACAAGGTATTGTGTACTACATCTTCAGTCTAATCTATTTGTTTTCGTTTTGATGTTTATTTTAATACTATGCTTATAACCTATTGCAATGTAATTCCTTTTTTTTCATCTATGTATATTGTCTTGTTGGCACTTGTTCCACAAACGTTAAGTATCCATGCAAAAAATATAACATTTATTTATTTATTAGTAAATAGAATTTTTTATCTACAAATAATATTTACCAACAGTTGGTACATAATCGAATGGAGTTGATAGATTTTAAAAGAATTATTAAATGATTGCTATATTTGGAAACACATAATTAGACCAGGGGAAATGTGCACATTGGTGCAGACCTACTATAACATAAAAGATTCAAGCATGTAATTTCTGTTTATATGAATAATGAGCCGCGCTGTCGGAAAACTGGGCTTAATCCATGTGCGTATATTATCATCCCAGATTATCCTGTGCAGTCCGCGCAGGCTAATCTGGGACAACACTCTTCTTTTAGACCGGATTTCCCTTTAAAAGAGAGACTCTCATAAAACGAAATATGCCATTACAGTGGAACGTGTAGTTTTCTGGGATGACACTTCATGCACTTGCATTTAGCGCAGTTTTCCCCGAACGAGTCTCTAATGATTACCTTGTGATGTCAACTAAGTGACAAATCAGAGATATGGAGTTTAGCAGCTTCTTTCTAATTTCCTATCATAACCTATACGGCCTCGTTCTGTAAAAACTGCGCTTAATTGATGTGCGTAAAGTGTCGTCCCAGATTATCATGTGCACAGGCTAATCAGGGACGATACTTTCCGCCTAGAATGGATTTTTGTTAAGAAAATATGTCGTTGCAACGCAAAAACACAATAAACGCGGAAAGTCCAGTTACCCCAGATCAATTCTCAATACCAAACCTAATGACAACCTGAGCCGAAGGAACACCAGCGACAGCAGGAGCCATGCCAATATGAGACAAAGTAGGGACATCGGAAAAGCGAACCCCATCCACTTTGCAAATGAAATCGGGGACTCCCCTTGGCCGTGTTCGGCGTAAAACCTGAAAGCGAATAAACAATAACAACATTATAGCAACAGTAAAATACGGCATGAACTGTAGGTATTCGGCTAAATCACAGGTAAGCAGGTTAAAAGGTACACATAAGTTATGAAATTGTTATATAATGCATTTAAATTTATAAATAATTTTCAACATGTTCTTTTGTCAATACATATGTCTTGACCATTGCGGTCACGCCGTGTGTGCGTCTTAACTGACACTGTGTATAGAAAGATAATATAATATATTTGAGTCGCGCTCTTAGAAAAGGGCGTTTAATGCATGTGTATAATGTGTCGTCTCAGATTAGCCAGTGCAGTCCGCACAGGCTGATCAGCGACGACACTTTCCGCTTTTATGATATTTTTCGTTTAAAGAAAGTTTCTTCTTACCACAAACCCAGTTAAGGCAGAAAGTATCGCCCCTGATTAGCCTGTGCGGACTGCACACGTTAATCTGGGGCGACACTGTACGCACATGCATTAAACTCCCCTTTCACAGAGCGAGGTTCATTTATTTGCGTACGAATCTGCTATTTGTTTGAGGACAAGGTTCGGCGGAGTTCCGGTCAGGGTGGCGATGCCTCCGATGTTTGCTCCGTACGCCACGCTCAGCGCCAGGCCCTTGGCCAGTCGGTCCAGCTCGGCCTTCTCGGCTTTAGAAAAACATTCTTCACCTGCATCGGCGTCACCGGACCTAGAGAACGTTTGATTGGGTATCATTACACTCAATGTTAAATGGGTACGTGCACAACAATTGTGACACATGTACAACATATTGCACGGTTTTTACCTTATCGTGTTTATTCTTAACGCAAGTCATCAGACTATAATTGCCGTGTAAACAAGGAGTACAAGACCATGAACGCCATGCGACTTGGTGACTGAACGTGTTTCAACGAATAGCACATTGACATATCAACATAATTGAAAATTGGCGCTATATATTAATCGTTCAGTTCGAGTGTTTTCATTACGCCTGTGCATTCTTATATCAATTCCTCTCTATAAATGCATATTGCAACACATTATGTTAATATAACTTTATACATTTTCTGTTATCGTTAGTTTCCAGGTGTGTCGTGACTCATGTTTTCACGGAAGTAACACAATACGGCCAAATCTCTTATACTAGCATTTTAATGCAATTCATCATGTCTGCTGGAGATAAGCTAATTTAATTGTCATAATGTCTCAAAAAATGTTTGACGATTTGTCTCTCGCGAAGGTACTAACAACCTGGATTATGCAAATTGAAGAGAACGATTCCCATAACCCTCGTGTTTTATATTTGTGGAGGACATTTTTAAAAGCAATTGTTGTATTTGATCTGAAGAAACGTATATTTACTGCTCTTGTGTAGACACGATGTAGTTCTGATGACTTGAGTCGCTGACAGTGTCCTTGTTCTTGTCCTTGTCCGTGTCCTTGATCGTGTCCTTGTTCGTGTCCGTGACCTTGTTCGTGTCCGTGTCCGTGACTGTCATCTGGAAAGCCTCATTTGCATGGCCATTAGAGGCAGCCGCAGCCCGTGCTGAAACATTAGTATACGACTTTTAAGGGTTATGTAAGGATATCTGGGGACCACAGCCTTTGCTGAAAAGCAGTTTGCTTTATATATAAGCTGTTTGCAACTTTGAAGGGTATGTTTATAGAATATCAGGTAAGGCACAGAATAACAGAATGACGAGGCTTGCCGAGTCGTTTGTTATTCGTGTCGAGCCCGATAAGAAAAGATTGGGCAGGAACCTTTTTATCTGGTTATCATACCTCCATGCGCCATTATGTGTTAAAACAAATTATACAATTGTCCTACTACTTAATGCTTTTTCATTAGAAAACTCAACGGTCGTATTAACTTAAGCTTTATACGACCTTCGATCTTAACCCATGTATGCCTAGCGTCTAGAAAAAAGGCCTTGGCAAACAGCGAAGACCCAGATGAGACGCCGCGGCGTCTCATCAGGGTCTGCGCTTTTTGCTTACAGGAATTTCTGTAAGAAATATTCTAAATATAGAAATAAATATACTAGACATCCCTAATTTTGGAAATTAATTGATCCAATCTAATTAGTTAAAAAAAAATAATATTTATTAAGATCGGACATGGAAACCGTGTATTATAGAGACAATGACCGAGAAATATGATAGTTTAACAGTTAACTGTTCCCGAGCGAGGTTCCTGGCCTGCGCGTGCATTTCAATAAGCGAGCGGGGAAACAACGCACTTCCGTTGCATTTTGAAATGGCGAGTGGCTTACCTTGTCAATAATTATATACATAGTCGAACTATCTTTTTTTTAAGTAGACGTTTTGTCAGAAGATTTTTATTGATTTAGAATGTGTATGCATTATAATAAACAGGTTTATAAAAATCACGGCTGCAGCTGCATTTAAAAAAAAAAAAGTCACAACGGATAGTCGAATGATTGAGTCATTGTTATCGAGCGCCTGTGGTATAGACACCATTTGTTCATATTTACATACATGTTTTAATACAAAATATTTTATTACGGTAGCTTTCAAACTTCTTTGTTTGAGGGTTTACAAAAAGAGTAGAGTAAACATAGATACATTAGGACAACTATTTAAATATAAGACTGGCGGAAGTCATTATGTATAAGTTGATGTTTAGGTGGGCTTAACACAAAATACGAGCACTCTTGAGTACAATGAAGGCCAGGAAACAGAAACAGGAAGCTGAACACAATGGAAGAAAGAACATTATCTTTAGCGGTAAAGAGCGAAAATATTCAGAACAATGCGCCACAAAATAACGACGTCATTTGTTCATTTTTTCTTGAGAAATATAAACACATGTGATATATAATTGTTTCTTTGTATTTTGTACTGCATTGTCTTCGGAAACACGTATTCAATCAAGGAAACAGGTTCTTTTGGGTATTTGCGGATTATATAATTTTTTTGATTATGTAATTCGACAAAACCACTGGGTTGCGAGCTCATTTTGCTAGGATTACGATGCAAAATGTTCAGTATTGTTAATCAATACACTCATCTGTTAAATGTAAAGTAACATATTTGAATGAAAAGAGTGGAGATTTTGATTGCATGCTAGGGGCAAGGTCCGAACAAGCTTATCAGGGACGACACGTTCCGCCTAAACTGGATTTTCGTTAAGAAGTCTTCCTTCTAACGAAACATACAATAAAAGCGGAAAGTGTAATCCCTGATTAGACTCTGCGGACTGCACAGGCAAATCGGGGACGACACTTCACGCACATGCATCTAACCTTCTTTTTACAGAGAGAGAGACACACATATGTGTTGTTAACATTCGAGGAAACCACACCTGATTTTCTGCGCACGTCCCTTACAGTGGTGCTCACAGCCATGACGATCGGGATCATCATAGACGCCGCAGCCGTGTTGCTGATCCACATGGACAGGAACCACGTGGTCACCATCAAACCAAACATCAACCTGGAAAAAGAAAGGAATATGGATGTCTTAGGGCCATGGCATAAATACCGTCTTTTGATTTTCGTTTTGCATCCGTCAAAACGAAACAAGAAAATAAACACATACACATTTGTAATACAATGTTCAATTAACCAAAACATAAACAAAATACAGAAAACTAAATTGTTTTCTTTATGGCGTTTTCCGTTGCACTAACGAGAAACCAAAACACGATATTTATTTCTCTATTCATATTTCGGTTCAAGTTGAATATTACGAAAATAAAGTTTAAAGATTAAAGAGACCTTTGTGTTCCCGTTTATCGTTCTTGCTTTGATATAACGGGAAACGAGTGGCGCTGCTTTTTTGGGAGATAAATCATGATTGACAATCTTGTGTACTTTAATCATTTTGATACGTAATAGCCATTAGTTTTGTACACATTTATGTTGTTAGAACTGGGTTTGAACATTCAAGAAATAAGAACTCCAATAGTTGTTTATTTATCATAACAAAACTCGCAGTCGCATTTGAATGCTACATCCGGGTATAACTTTTGTTCATGCGTTGTTTGTGAACATTTCTGGTAAGTATTATGCCTTGCTGACCAGTGTGGAAATATTATGGGTACAACCATGATATTATATGGAAAGTTATAGTTTTGTGTTTAATCGATGTACATATTGTATACAATGGGAACGTATATGTTACCTGTATTAGAATGTGCAATTATTATAAAACTTGTTTACACATTTTGTGTGGTATTTCTTAATTTTTATCGTATATATATATATATATATGTATTGAATTTACAATAAGTGTCTGAATACATTTGCAACATTAACGGGTAAATATTCTTCATATACAGAATACAAAAATGTCGATTTTTATTCAGTTCTTTACTTTTGAAATCTACAATAAAAAAATTAGGAAAATGAATGAAACAAACACACTTTTAGAAACATTCATTAAATTTGGTATTTGATGCGCAGTTTCTATCTTCTATGTGATTACGAAATTGTCCCATGATCAACTTACATGTAATTAAACTAAACACATTTAATTAATACAAAGGAAAGGTTAGGCATTTTTTATTATATATTTTGAACATAATATCAAATCATCATCACAATTTTAATTTGAAATAAGCTTCGTTTTAGAAACTTTAAGCGATTGTGTGGAACGTATGTTTTTTTTTTTTACATATTGAAGGTCAAATTGTGTTACAGGTCTGAAAACTCATTTTTGGATCATGCAGCGAACTTTGTTCCTGGGATGTTTGTATCTTCTTTCCTCTTTCGAGCATGATTCAATGAACACAACATTGGTTTTTGTTCCTTCTTCATTAAAGCAACAACTTTCTCCATAAGCATCCTCAATAACCACAACAACAAAACTATCGTTTTTCCACCGAAAGTATCTCGTTGACTGATTCACTTGCTTACATTTTCATATGTGTATGTTTTTCAGTCGGCTTAAAAAAAGTACAAGCTTACATGTCTTGTGTTCATTTCTCGATTTCACTGTTTTTTTTTTAATCTCGCATTTCTGACCTTGGCATGAAATACGATTTAAGTCGGCAACTTTCTTTTTTTGTATGTGTCGTAACCATTCTTCACATAATGAAACTTATTTCTATCGCTATATTATTTCAGTGTATTCTAATTTATTATCCATATACAAATATATATCTATTTTTGTTAATTTATAGCTTAATTGTACCAGAGAATTCTAATTTGCACACAGCACTTATATTTTGAGAGATGTAATTCGTATGAACCATATTTTTAAATGAATTCTGACATAGATTAAATATTGATTGATGTAACAGCAATCTATTTTTGTCTTGCCTCCAAATGTTTTGATTGATGGTTCGCACCCAACCATTGAGTATTTAACAGATCGCAAATGATTGTGTCGTCTTTCTATGCTTCATTTGAATGGTTATGCTTTGTAGTTGATTTGTTATTTACCCATAATGTAGTTATCATTTAAAGTCGCCATATATAGTGCTTAATTGCATGAACACCAACTAGCTATAAAAAAACAAAACAAAAAAAACACAGTTAATCTGTTCAATCAAACGGCTTAAGTTCCAATATTTCATAAATCAAATGAGCCTCGCTCTGTGAAAAGGGGGTTTAAGGCATGGCTTATCAGGGACGACACTTACTGCGTTTATGGTATTTTTCGTTTGAAGGAAGTCTCTTCTTAGTGAAAATGCAGTTTATGCGAAAAGTGTCACACCTGATTAGCCTGTGTGGACTGCACAGGCTAATCTGGGACGACACTTTACTGACATGCATAAAACCCCTTTCCACAGAGCAAGGCTCGAATACTGAATCAAGTTGGCTTGAAGTCCTGAACTGGTTTTGGCGACACATCGATACCGACAAGTTTATCGTATTTGTTGCAGCACGAAAATTATGTTGAATGGTCTTATAAACATGCTTATCTACACAGAATAGTGAGAAATGTTCCTATCAGGTTGAATTTCGATTTTACAAACTGCAGATGTATAAAGTTATGATTTCGTCGACGTTCAGGTTCCGTTTCATCTTATTTATTATTCTAGTTTGTTGTTCCTTAAAGTTTAACTTGCTCGTTACGTAAATACGATAATATATAGTACGTTTTGTTTGTTTTAACAAATAAACCCTTATATTGCCTTCTTATCATTGTTTGTGTAGCATTCGTGATTTACAATTTATTCACGAGGCTGTCAGCATAACAACAAATAACAAACACAAAAAACGGTTTATAAGTGATACAAAGAACATATAAACACGTTGAAAGTTCGTGCGTTTTTAAAGTACATACTCATTTATCGAAACGACTGCAACGAATTCACTGTTGCAAAACGTGCATTTATCTTGCTTAAAACATAGCCGGGAGTGAATCATGAATAATGTGAACATGTGTTAAAACAGATTTTTTCGTTTTATTGCTTCGTTGCATCCCACGTCGGTCCCCGTAAATTAGCGTTTCGCTCATATAGGCTAACCAAAATAATTACTTCATTTTGAATGATTCTCATTACTTATTTAAGGAATAGCACCCAGAATTGAAATACACCGCTAACATACTTACCTAACAAACAACACACACAAGGACGTTGATTTTTTTATATTTTAATATTAATTGTTTCATTCATCTCGGGTTAAAATAGCCCGAAATATCAAATTATTGAATAATATTTCATTTTAATTGTGTTGTTATGTAAATAACTGTATTTACTAACACATGTATGATAGTTGTTATAATCTAAAATAATCTATTAATTTTAGAAACAAATAATGAATAGAACATATTGCCCGAGATTCGAACTCGGGACTTTGGAAGCACATTTGTACGCACTTAAACTGGGTCATTCGGGCTTTACAAACTAACTGTATTAGAGAATTATACCCTTTACTAATTTATTATCATCCATAAGATAATCAGTGTTGTTAGCGATTAATTGCGAAATGTGTGCGTATAAATTTATGTCATTTCCACTATTTGTGTTACTCAAACTGCTCGTATTTCAATCTACTAATTGTGTCGCCACGCGTAACTTATCTTGTTATATATTTAGTTCTAACTTATAACGACTAAATAAGTCGTTCCCCCGAGTTTGTTATCGCGTTCGCTCAGCTAAACTAATCGATACCACGAGTCGGTTATCTTGTCATCACGACTCAACTAATCGAAACCACGAGTCGGTTATCTTGTCATCACTACTCAACTAATCGATACCTCGAGTCAGTTATCTTGTCATCACGACACAACTAATCGATACCAAGAGTCGGTTATCTTGTCATCACAACTCAACTAATCGATACCACGAGTCGGTTATCTTGTCATCACGACTCAACTAATCGATACCACGAGTCGGTTATCTTGTCATCCCGACTCAACTAATCGATACCACGAGTCAGTTATCTTGTCATCACAACTCAACTTATCGATACCACGAGTCGGTTATCTTGTCATCCCGACTCAACTAATCGATACCACGAGTCGGTTATCTTGTCATCACGACTCAACTAATCGATACCTCGAGTCGGTTATCTTGTCATCACGACTCAACTAATCGATACCACGAGTCGGTTATCCTGTCATCACGACTCAACTTATCGATACCACGAGTCGGTTATCTNTATTGATAAACAATAGAATATCCTAGATATGTATACATGTGCTTTGTGAAATACAGATACAGTAAAAAAATGTTTGCACTTTACCATTTCAGTACACGCATTCCATATTCAAGCATGTAAACCAAATGCAAGATTATTTTCTTTTTGGTTAAAAAACAATTATGTCTTCACATCAATTTACAACTCACAATTGAGGACGGTTCAAAATCAAAATAACGAGATCAAAACTGTCACAGAACATAACCCCGTATCTTTGAAAGACCAATGAAAGGGCGTAAATCTCTTGTTTTAGTAAATTTGATAGTAATACAAACGATACACTATCTACGGCGGTTTGAATAGTTTCGACTCGAACAGTTGTCCGTCAGACTATGGGACCGCCTCTCGTTGTCGGATTGGTCATTAAGTTCGTGTGTGTAGAGATAATGTTTGTCAATTATTATAGCAACTGAAAACGACTCATCATCAAATGTAATTCAATGGGATTTTAGTGAGGCGTAAATCACGTGATTCGTGTAAACCGATTGAATCTCAAATGTCATCACTTGAACATTGTTAAGAGCTTTTTATATTTTGTATGTGTTTTACCGGAGTGGTCCATAGATTTGCATAACATGTAGTTTTGTCCGTCTGTCAGACGTAAATGAACGAAGGTATGCGTTTTGATAAAGAAACAAATCAGCATTTTATAATAAATCAAAACGCCCACTCAATAACAAAACGTTTCAGTATTGTAAATGAAATCATCTATATTGACCACCAAAAAAGGTCATCGCCGTTTTCAAAATTTTAATGTGAATGGGGAGGGCGGATTTAGGACAGTGGCGGTATTAGGCATTACTTCAGTAATTAAGTATCAAGCAGCTTGATGAATGTGAGCCTTACTCTGGGAAAACGGTGGTTAATGCCTGTACGTAAAGTCTCTCCCGATAAGCTTGTGCATTCCGTACAGGCTAATCAGGGATGACACTTTCCACCTGAACAAATTTTTCGTTTAGAAGAGACTTTCTTTAATCGAAATATTCCATTAAACGGAAAGTGTCCTCTCTAATATGCATGTTCAAACTACACAGGCTAATCTGGAACGACACTTTACGCACATGATTAAACCCCGTTTCCCAGAGCGAGGCTCATCGTGTTTGCTTTAATTTTTGTATTTATTTTTTTGTTGTCTATCCCTCCCATCTTAATGTCCGTCGGTTTCGAGTTATTTAAGTATCAAGTGTTGTAAATGTATAAACATAGTTATCTATAATTATGTAGCTGAACGCATTAACGATATTTAAACCGACTGTTAATTTAATTTAGCTGCTATCAATAAGTTAAGAAACTATCGAATATGGTACTGATGAAGAAACAATTGCTGATGACGTAGATTTTATGTACTTGTACTCGAAAACAAAATTGGGGCTAATTTGGTTCGAGATCCAAAACGTCTTCAGCTAGGTCTTAATTTTAAGTTATAGCCAATGAATCTGCATTAGTGCAGTATATTCCGTATCATAAGTTCTAAGGCCTAAATTTATAGCGGCAATAGATAGTCGGTGTTAAACGTACATAGTTTCAATAACTGAACACTTGTTGAAAATATTAAATCAAATCTACACAATTAATCATTATCACCGTCATATTTGCACATTTCTTTTCACTTAATCTTATTAATGCTTACTGCTCACAAATGTTTACTTCACCTATGATTGATAACCATATTCTAATCTTAGTTGAAGACATTATCCAAAGGAAATCATCTTTAATAACTTGTAGGAGGCCTTCACACCTTGGCCGACCTATGCCTTGACCACAAGGTTTTTACAACGTTGACAAAGAATGTGACCATAAGGCAGGTGTTACATTACCCGAATACCACATGTTATAAACTAGTATCAATAACGAAGACTCTTTAGTATCTGTATATTTATTTTGTTGTTGATAGAAGTGGCGTTGCATGGTCAGTACGAATCATGGGTATAGCTACAATGATCTTCCTTAGTGGGATCATTGAACGTTTGGATAATTATTCAGTGGGATCATTACGTGTAGCATAAATGAGCCTTGCTCTGGAAAAACGACTCTTAACGCATTTGCATTCCAAACAGGCACATCAAGGCCGACACTTTCCATCTAAACAGGATTTTCGCTAATAAGAGACTTCCTTTAAACGAAAAATACGATAAAAGCGGAGAGTTTTGTCCATGAATATTCTGTGCGGACTACATAGGCTTATCTGGGGCGACCCTTTACGCACGTGCATTAAGTCTCGTTTACCAACAGGTTGGCTCATATAAACGGAGGAGATTGAACAATGACAGATATGTTGAGCGGTGATTTCTTATTTAACTATATGCTTAATACATATGGTTTTCTCTTCCTAATAAAAAAACCCAAACAAATGGAGAATTATTAATCAAATTTCAATCACTGCAAAACAAGCGGCCATTTTCCATGTATCAATTCTCGCCTTTGCCTTTCATAAAGAAACCGTGGGGCTCTTCCTCGTCACAAATTCACAACCAAAGGTTAATCTCCGCGTCATCAAAGCATTATAAAAGCTCATTTATTTCTGCCCGAAGTTGACAATTGCAGATTACTCGTCGATCACAAGGGTCAAGCCGAGATGCGGTTGTCAACTGAGTGAAGACCCAAGTATCTGTATCCGTTGACTCCCTAATCCCTGATACAACATCGGGGGATATCGCAGGGGATTATGGGGTTACCTCCTCTTGTGTAAGAATGAAATAATAGGTGTACTTTTGGCTTGCCGTCAATGATCGTCGATAGGTGAGGCATATGTGAGATATTTACCTGCAAGCCAGATGGGACTATCCACACATTTTAGCTCATTATGACGATGAAGTATTCTGGCTGCTTTTAAAGGGACGAGACGTGAATCGACAATTATTATCAATTTAATAAATATTGTTGTGTTTAATACTATATGATTATATCTACATGTATGTAACTTAGTTTGTCAGTGGGTAAGCAAAGCAGACGTAGTGAAAATAGTAGTGGTTTGTGTAGTGGAAGTAGTAGAAGTAGCAGTAGCAGTAGTAGTAGCAGTAACAGTAGAAATAGCAATAGCAATAGCAATATCCGTAGCAGTAGCAGTAGCAGCGGTGGTAAGACTGGTAGTTGTTGTTGTATTTATAGTAGTAGTTGTTGTTATAGTATAGTGACACATCTTATGTATTTAATTAGTAAAATCTTTGTTTACTTCTAACATTACCTTATTTTTATAATTATTATAGTCCATGTCTTTACACTTGCGTATTTTGCATTTGGCTAAAAAGCAATTGTATGCTTAAGAGCTAATAAATGCTGCTGTATTGTTGAATACTTCAGTGCATTGTTTTGACATACATTAGTTTTTCTATAGTAGCCAATAAGTTTTACATTATCACGTGTAAACCAATTTATTTAGAGCTAATTTGCACATTCGTTACATCTTTTAAAACCAGCACTGTTATATACTTTCGCTACGAGATTACGCGCTTATTTGACGTGACAGAAAGATACTGCTCAACATCATGCTGTTAAATTAATAGTTTGTTTGTCATTAAATTTCGAGTTTCAAGATATCCCAACACCGGAATAAACACGTTAATGTAACGCCTGTTTGCCGTGTCTATAGGGAGCAAGGAATATATTATGACGACAAATTAGATAATATAAAAATATATAATGATCACAGGCGATAATGATTTCTAAATAGAGAAGGGCACGGACCTGATTGCCCTTTTTTCAGTGGCAAAATATGGCATTTCGGAATGAATCAGGTAAACAAGACCTTTTCCTTTTTTGCAAATGCAGTTTTATAAATATAAAGTCTACATTAATGTCAAACTATACGAACATCGAATTTAAGGACGTAACTGGTCGATTAATACGCATGTCGCATACATGGAACTGGGCGAATTTTCCATTAAATAAGAGATTTAGTCATTGATGACTTAAAAAGCCTTATCGTCAAAGTTAAGTTATAGGCAATTTGAGTGAACCAAAATGGTTATTTGAAAATCGCTCTTAATCAAGAATATGTATAAATCAACACTGGGAAAAAGGAAACCCGGGCTTAATGTGAGTGCGTTAAGTGTCGTCCCTCATTAGCCTGTGCTTATCAATGACGAACACTTTCCGCCTAGAAAACATTTTCGTTAAGAAAAATCGTTAAAGCACAAATTTCATAAAGAAGGACAGTGTCGTCCCTGATAAGCCTGTGCGGACTGCACAGGCTAAAATGAGACGACACTTTACACTCATGCATTAAACCCGCTTGTCCCTGAGCGCGGCTAAAATATATAAGAATATTGAACCTACACAAACATTATCAGAGATAAGAGCCGCTTGTATTTTATTTAAACAAAGCGACCAATTGCGTATGCAATACATGACACTGCCTTAAACACAACATTAAACGAAAAAAATGTATAAGGTTTTGTCACAATCTTGGAACGGTTAATGCAAAGCATTAGAGGTGCAACAGACAGACAGACAGTTAATTAAAACTTATACGACGGAACATCGCCTTCATACACAAAGTTTATTTTCAGTCACGTATATAGCATAGCATAATACAACATAAAATGGCAATCTAATAAAAACAAATAAACACAATCGATGGCAACACCACTTAAGTTTTATCGAGGCGGTAATCAAATTTATCTTAACATTATTATTTAGGATCGTGTATCTTCTAACAAAGCTTCTTTGATTTAAACCAGAATGCCAAACCTCACACATCTACGCCTAGAAATAATTACATAAAAAGGCAATGTCAATAATTGACGAGTACATAATATCGCGATTAAAACGTTTAAACTGACAAAAATCTGAGGCACGATTTAATGTAATAAATACGAGAATGAGCTAATTGTGTATTCACTCGATAACGATTGTGTTGCATTTTATTTATATTGATTTTATCACATGTGCAAGCATTTTGGGACGATATAATGTCACCGACGTTGTTCAGTTGCATTTGAAGGGCATTGTATTGATTTGTCGTATGTCATAACATAAATTATACAAATAAACATTGTAGGGTTAAAACTCTTAATTACCAGCGCGATGAGATTAAAGAGATATTTGAAGATTATGAAATAAAAGGAATATTAATTGTTTGTTTGACTTTGGATTATCGCTGGCAGTTGTTAATGACAGTTGACACCTGCTTTGAAGTGCGTCAGTTAAAAGTTATATATGCGGGATAGAAACCTTGGACCGGGGCGTTTATTCAGGGGATGAGTAAGTAAAAATAACTGGCTTGAAATTTGAAGTTAAAGAAATAAGAAACATCAATCTTTAATAAAGTTACTTCAATCAATGAAAAAAAGGCTCAGCAATATCATTCTTTGCTACAAATTGAATATGTGATGCTTGTCTGTTACGTATAGCTGTACAATCAAAAGTGTTTCCTTAAGTAATTAGTATTATAGCTCAGGTCGCTCTCGAGTTATTGAGCGAAAACCATTTGTTTATGTTTTGTCACTGGTACTTTAACTCAAACAACCACATATGCAATCGCAAGAGATGTATGGACATAAAGTATTTTTGTAATTATTCAGTTTCTGAATTGGATCTCAAGTTATTAAAATCCAGTTTGACGTCGATCGTCTGCTTGTCGCCTGTCCGTCCGACCAATGACATAGCCAACTGTAAAAAAAGTGTTAACTACCACGTTTTTCAAGTCCTTTGGAAATTCGTAAAAAAGTGAAAAACACAGACAATCCCTACTTTGACGATTAAGAGCTGTATTTTTAGCATTATAGATGCCTTGTGTGATATTTGAGGTAGCCATGGGATATGTGCTCACGACGTAAAATCTTAATAATAAACATGTAGAACAATACAACTAGTTTGCCTAGTTACTTTGACATTAATGAATGCATGATTAATATAGATAATAAACGCTATATTTTCTTTATTTTGACAATACATTCCTGTATTTTGCCCGTTTATCCCAACGTTGAGCTTAACCTTGAAGATAACCACGTGGTTCCTGGAGGTGGATATTTGGGATATTTATGTGACCAACACTCCATTATTTTCACCGTTTCAACTGATGAATAACGAACACGTGCATGATCCAGTTTTAACCACTTGTGTCTGTAACCTTGTGTTGCATGTATTGTCCTGTATGGTATGATAAAGGCAATCGGTCACTTTCCTTAATGAAAAGACTGTATTTATTGAATATATACCTCGTGTTTTGTTTAATTCAAGACACGAAATCTACTAAAATAAAAAGGACCCATATTTGTAGAATAAATACTTTTGGCGAATATGTGGCGAACAATACATGCATGGTCAAGTACTTTAAAGAAATAGAGGGTTGTTATTTGTTGCGGTAGATTATCGAGTTTTAATTAATTTCGATTGGTTAGAGGTCAATTTGTATCTTCGTATTAGGCTTCGATTGACGCTTTGGGATTTTATTTTCAGACGGTATTTCTTTTACTAAAGTTTTATTTATAGCATATGCATTTTCTTGTAAAGCGCTGTTCTCTTCTATACTATTATGTTTGTAATATAAATGAATTCTTTGTAGGCCTTTAATGTGTTACACATGTGGTTAATGTCAAGTCAAATAAAGTAATATTTATTTCGGACCAATTTTTTCAACGGAATTAGCTAAAAGCGCTTGAAATGGCAGCAACTTCATTTTAATTAATTGTGCAAATATGTGTGTTTAACATAAATAACACACACTGATATAATGCATGTAAACATAATTTGAAGAACACGCACAATTACAAATAGAAGTCAGGGGTGCGTTTATTCCATATACATTCTGTTCCATAATTTGATAAGATTGATATGTCCTGTTGTTGTCATTTGCCATGATGTGAATGCATGTTTGTGTCGTTTTGAATGTATTGTATAATTATATATATTGGATGATATTTATATATACATAAATAACGACCAATACAGACTTAATGACGACGTGCACTAATATGATATACGTGCTACTGTTTATTATGTCATGATTGAAAAATGTAGTATGCATTACCTTTTCTGCCTAAGTGTGTATATATAATGCTTATGCATTAAGTTGTGCATTTACAGGACTTTGATTAAGATCCTTATTACTTATATAACATATTAGATATAAGAAAAGCCGAAATGTATGATGTGTGTTGTTTTGCCAATAAACATAGGCTTCACAATAAGTTTTTATATTCCTAATTATAAGTAATTCTCTGTTCACAATCAGGAATCCGACCTCATAAAGCCAAACAGAGATATGATCACATGCTCTGTATTTATTGTAATTTTCGTTAAACATACATATTTTTCTGATTATAAGTTATTCAACAGGGATGTTATACAATATATGAAAAGCTATCCCCAATAAAGTAAACTAACACATATTATAATACACAACCATTTCAATTCAAAATAGAAATAACACACACACATACACGAATTAACATGACCAAAACACAACAAGCTAATGATTTGCGAAACATAAGACATATGTGTCTTTCATACTATAAGAGTTCCCTTACTGACTGATTAATGTCTTCAAAAGAATTGATAATGGAAATTTTAACATTTTACAAGGTCTGATAAGAAAATAATGCTAGACATAATAAGCAAAACCAAACAAATAAACATATACACGTTACTCAACTTGTATTATAATCGCTCAATATGAAAAAAATAGCATGTTAAAAACCAACAAAGCAACTCATATTGGTTATTATAATTGTTATCAACACAATTGTTTAAACATGTTCAAATACAATATAATGTATTTTACGAACGATGCAGCTGAATCAATACAGCCAAACGACTCTTTGTTATACAATATGTGTTGTATATGCTAAAATGCATGTCAAGAATAAAAAAAAAAAAATAGTAACAATATGTTTTTTTTTATTCTGATTTTTTAGTTTATTATATATTTTTGTTATATTTATATTATAAATACAACTAAATGATAATGATTAAAATGATATTATGAATTAAAATACACAGCTATTAATAGAGAATCCCTTCTAAGTTTGATGAATAAGTGACCATAATTATCAACCTTATTATTATATGAATATTATAGTTTACAAGTACAGAAGGGCAATTGTATCCAGTCAAGCTACACTCTGCGCTAATCAGCTTAATACTGAACCGAGACATTAAAAACAAAACCTTCATACAACACATTAATGTTAACGATGACGATTGTCTTCCAAAAATGTTGTAAAGTAATCATGTCTTTTAGCACATCGTCTTATATGCATGTTAATGCAAACATATTTGAAAAAATCAGGAACTGTTATCCATACGTTGATGTTTAACCCTTGTATTGCAGATCTTAATATACTTAAAAGACTAAAATCTGGATGACCATACCATGTGATATGTGACGTAATGGTTGGCTTGCGCGTAAAGTAACCTTTGTTTCGCTTTAAAGTTTGAAAGTCGAGAAATTATATATTTATAAACCATATTTTATCAAAATAATTTACATCCAATAATAGACAAGAGTGTAGATACGCTGCAATATGCAAATATATGAATATTTCAGCGTATCTAGAAGTTTGTCTATTATTGGATGCAAATTAGTTTGATAACATAAGAACATGCTTGCCGTTCTAGCGCATCATGTGCTTCGAATGATAGAAACAAATGACATCACATACCAGGTGGTATTCCCAAACTAAACTGGCTGCTGTTGTATGTTTGGATTGACATGAATGGGTGTCATATATTTACGTAAGAAAGTCGACGACCTTGCGGGTTATATTTCTTGTCGACTTTTCTTCAAATTCAAGCATTACCTCCGTGCCGCCTAAATATAAACGAACTACAACATCTCGGTCCAAACCGCTTCCGGAAATCGGAATCACAACACATCCTACCTTCTTGCATCCATCATCCGTCACATACTTAATATCTTTCTTAGTTGTAATATAAAGTTCAAACTCGAGTTCTTCCTGAGTAACATATACTGGATTATACTCATGTTGGTACTGTGTTTCACCAACAGATAGTGTTTGGCCTGACTCAACGAGCACTTCAAATATGTCTTCACACATGTCACCTTTGTCCGTATGTATAAGCTTTACCAAGGTATGCTTTTCTCTATCAAATAATTCAGCTGCAGAAACACCATACGTGTACTTGGACACTCGTTTTATTATCGAGGTCGGACAGTGTCCAAATATGACAGCTCCTTTTAGGACTGCGAGACCGGGATCTTTTGGAATGATGACTTTCATATTTGGGAATTCATTCTCAATGGTCTTAGTAAGGAAAGGCGACTCTGAGTATCCTCCAACCATAAGAATGGTTTCGACACCTGCGGTATGAATGTCGCGCAATAATTGTTTCAGATGCAGTACGATGTTGTCAACCGACTGCTTGAAGAATGATCGAAAAATGTTAAAATCCATCTGAAACTTGTCGCCCTTGATCGTTGCCTACAATATAAGAGTTGTAAGATTTTTATGATATAGGATAATATATTAAACTATTGTAAAACTGACCAAAGAATAAGGTCTAAATGATTTGCTTATATATGTTTGAAATAACTGGAAATAAGCATGGCAAAAATTAATTTATTACATTTGTGATGTATCTTTTGTCTATCCAATTCAAATGCAAATAACGCATTGATAAAGGATTTTTCTTTTAAGAAAATGCATCGTACGAAACATACCATATTTGCGTCACGCGAAGACTGTACACTCTGCTCCATTGTTTTGCCCTTGCTGTTGTTCACCAGATTAATGAGAGACAATGGAAGTTTTATCGTCACACGTCCTGTACTTTTCGAATCCGTGTTTCTTTTCTTGATCTCGAAATCCCGGAGCAGATCTAAGTAGTCTTCGATATTTTGCTCCTTGAAATACTGTGCTATTTCTTTTCCTTTCAAAATATATGGAGTATTGTTGTAATGTATGTTAATTTCGCATTATTATAGATGTTTGAAATTGCTTTGTGACTATTGTTATTAATGATGTAAGATGTCTAGCGCAGAATATTGTGATAAAGAATGATTCAATTAAATTACCTGGAAGGTATGTTTTGTATCAAGACGTTGTTTTACCTGTTACGTTTGTGATATAGTCCATGAAATCCTTGTCCACCATTGTTCCACTCCAGGCACCACCAGAAGCTTTGTAAAGTTCTTTCAGTTGTCCACCGAAGCGAACTTCGTGAACTGTTATATCAATTGTTCCACCTGTGCAATACAACTCTAAAGACTTTAAGCGAAAACGGATGACCATCAACACTTATTTCACGAGATTCAATATTGAATATTACTATTTCCGATATTTCCCGTTTCGTTCGATATAATTTTATTTCTACTGATTAGCATGTGCATACACAAATAATTCATCATCTATTTTCTGATCAGAAATACTTATTAAATTGTCGAAGGTAAATTTACTTTAATCAAAATATACAATTATATACTCATATTTATTATGAGTATATACCGTTTTATAGACCTGTTAATATTTGACATTATCCGAGGACGCAGTTTATATTTTTGGATACACATAAACATAATTCCATCCATGTATATTATTATTATAATATATGCCCGGTAAACTCAAATGAGAGCAGACATTTTTAAACATTTAATTGCAACGTTATGACTGCAATGTAGTTGGGAAGGGGAGTGCATTTAAAATTGTATAAACAACATTGGTATTGTTTCGATTTTTATCGTAAGCTTCGATGCCACTGCACTTATATATATATTTATTTATTTATAAAACACACACCTGTTGTTAACCTTAATTTAATTTAACTAGACTTAGCAAGTCTGTCAAAGAATTGTATTCTTAATGTTTAACGTAATCTGCAGATAACGCATGTCATAACTAATTAGCATAATGTGGCATATGTTTTATGTTCAAACTATAGTCAATGAATTATATCATAAGACAGTTTACAAAAGATTGAAATCATATATGAACATCTAACGTCAAAATTAATAATAATAACTTAAAGATACCATCTATGTTCTGGAGTTATTCAGTAGCTTAATCAGTTTCTTGTAATACGAAACAAATATAAATTTATCTCACTTTTGGACTTAGAGCTATTACAAAAAGCAAATAATTATTCAAAGCAATAAGGTTTTTGAAAATAGTAATGTACACTCATTTTGGTCAATAAAGAATTATTCAAATGTTCTTTTGGTATTTGCAAAAAAATAATAACACAACATCGCACTGAAGTACATATGACTTGTCAACATAATTCGCTACACTTCCGCACAATCTAATTAATATGGCTTATTAGAAGAAAACATGTGAAATGTAATTTCTTACTTGTCCATTAATTACAAAACAGCACGAATCTTAAGAAAAATGTACTATTTGGACTTGTCTGGATTTATGTTCTACTCCCCATTTAGTTTTAGACTTAATTTAATTAAATGGTTAGAATTTCAAACAAATAAAAGCAGTTCACTGGGCAGTCATTCCACACAATTTATGTCTGATTAATTTTTTATTTTGACCTGAAAAGAACTTTGTGCTAAGTCTGTTTAAGGAAAATTAATTCAAATTTATTCAAATCTTTAACGAGGCAGTTAATGTATTGATGGACGATTTTATATACATAGATAATCGTAATTGTGACCATTATATGACCACAATCGATCCAAATGTACTAACAATTAATTAAATTATAAATTTATCATTTCCATTTCCTTTATTTAATAACAAAATGTTTACTCCTGATGAAGGTCTAAATTGACCGAAACGTTGAGTGAATAGATTTTTTTTAAAAACAAAGAAGTTGTTTCTCTGTTTTATATAATTATTTAAATTATAAATCTGATTCTTCGAGTACTGTTGAGCATTTCTTTGTTTACAACTTATTATTAGTAACATCAAATAACAAACTGGTCTTTATGATTTTTACATGTTAATTTGTTAATTTTCCTTTTTTTTCGAAATCGATTGTTTTAAAGAAGCATTATTATGGCATACAAATATTTCCAATTAATTTGCCATACGAGGGCATGTTGATGAATAATTGATTTAAACAAATGTAACCGTTCTGAGTATTAAATAAAGTAATTAAAACAAGGATATGTATTATATTAACTTAGCAAAAAGGTAACACCAGAGGTTGGTTTCAAAATATATGGTTTGATTAAAAGCGTTATTGGTTCAAGGAATTTATTGATTTGTTATAAACGTTTCAGTAAGCCCCTATCGATTCATTGCTTGAACATTAAGTTCCTGAAAACCCGTGTAACTATTTTTAGACCCATGACCGTGTTATATAAAATATTATATGTCATTAGGATATATATAACGTTCCATCGCCATGGTATTATAAAATTATACCGGGATAGATATGTGGGATTTTACAATAGAAAACGGAATGAGGTATTATAAATTGTTTTATCCTGCCTCTGTTGCAAACATTGACAAAATAAAGCAGGGTCGAATAAATTTTCCTATCTCCGTTCAACAGAAAGTAGGATGATATGTAATATGAAGTAGTGTATTCCTACGCACGCTGTGACACATAGTTGAGTGTAACCTTTCCAATACACTACACAAGGGTGACGTATTATTGCGACGCATCGTGAATGAATGTTATCGTTCATATTACATATCATCCTACTTTGCATCTTCTTTAGAACATATTACAGAACCGGCTTTCCGTATTTTTATTTACATTCACTTGATTACGCAATGTATGACATTACTCGTGTGACAGCATTTGTCTGACGAAACATATCTAGTTTAAGCAAGACTCTGTGGATTTAAGGGACAAGCATTTGGACGTGGTGGTTTTTTAACAGTAAAATATTTAATATTTTTAAAGCATTGAACGAATACAAAACGTATTTCGGATTGTGTGTTTGCATGCATATTTGTAAATTTCGATAGGAATAAAATAACTCGCTCGACAGGATTACGATTTCGTAAATCGTGTTTAGGTCAGAATGGTAAGCATTCGATACAAACGCCATGAAGAAATAGTGTGGTTTAAAATAATTTCGATACAGGGATACGAACAGAACATGTAAGTGCATATAGTTGTAACTGTATTGTTATAAGAATTGGATTAAAGCTGCCATTGAGGTCAATAAAATTGAGTCTTTGTTAAGGCTGTTGCATATTTTTAAATTTCTAATGATAACAAAAATCAGTTTTTGTTTTGCTGTTGCACATCGTTTTCAATTTCCAACATTAAAAATATCACATTGTCGATTCATGTTTTATTTCTTCTCATACTTTCAATAGGGAAGTATTAAAAGGACCAGTTTAATGTGGAACTATAATTTACGTGGCATTATCGGTAGTAATTCGGTCGTAAGGAATGTTGTGTACATGTAGGAGCTGACCAGAATAATTATTTTGTTATCTTAATTCATCATTTGTCTTTGATAAAATGTGTTAGCGGCATTATTTTAAATGAAGCAGGATAAATAGAATACATGGTTGGTGCCGAGATGGAGAAAGTTTATTTGGTTTGGCCCTAAAAGTTAAAAGGGCTCGTTAAAGCTCGCCCAATTTTCTTTTTCTAAGCCTCATCGGATAAACTTTCTCCATCTCGGCACCAACCATGTATTCTCTATATATGTTTTTACCTCCTGCATCGAGTACGATATATTTTTTGCCCAACTGAAATGATGAGATGCCGCAATCCCCATCAGCCTCAACTTTGATATGTCTGCAATAAATCGATGCTACCTCGGGCTCTAAGGCGATGGTCAGCTTTTCACTGGAAATCCCAGCCTTTATAAAAAACAGAAGATGGAAATATCGTGTAAGTTATTTGAGTAGTAATATGAAATATCCTACCATTCTAATGTGTATGATGTTTTCTTAGAGTCACAACTTAGATGACCCAATGTGTACATTTATAGTGTCAATTATTGTAACTTGATGTTTTTTTCGTGCGTTAAACTACGAATGCGTTCATGACATACCTCTTGAGCTGCGAGTCTCATGAAATGCTTGGCAGAATCATCCCAAATAGCAGGAACTGTGAGTACCCAGTAAATGTCTTTAGGATCAATGAATGTCACTTGTCTTGCAGCCATACTTTCCAAGTCGTTCTTCATATATCTGTTGAAACAATGCTCAATCATATTATAAGCATATTATTCCGAAGCAATATATAAGCTGTATATACATCTTAACATTTGTATCACTTCGATTANACTCATAAAAAAAAAAAAAAAAGATCATGGCGTATTTTTGACCCTATGCACCATTATACATGTGTTTACAAACTTGATGGACAAGGAGAACACTGTCAGAGCCGGAAGGCGTTTACCACTCTCGTCATCCAACATCGTATCCTTATGTATCTCCTATAATATAACATATCGGATGTGTTCACTTCTTTAATTTGAAGCCTTACTCAAACGAACTGAAATACTTAAAGCTGATGCACATTAAATATTACTGCATGGTAAAGGAAAGTTTATGACAACACAATAATGGCAACACATCGTTTACAAGAAACGCGCAAAAGCGAGTCATTTAAAACGAACAAATATTTCGCTCACTTACCTTCTCCCACAGTAACATTTTGAACCTCTGAAAGTAATACCACTCTTTGTGCTCGCCTGTGTCACAAAGATGACTATAGCGCGTCTCCGCATCGAAACCAAACGTATCTAAGGTTTTACCGTCTGGTTGTATTAACACTGACGTTGGAGCTATACAGTATTTATTGAAATTAAGCATGGTTACAAATGAGATTGAACAATAATCAATGTAAATAATTAATAGTTGTTTATGGTAACTATGAATATATCTCCAATTAGTATCAAAATAAAGGACTTCGTGCAAGAGCCATATGGTTCTGCTGTTTGTGCAGCTAAAGTTTCCCGTTGTTTAGACTATATTTCTGCATTCAAAGAACATGTGCAGATTACAATTGTACAATAAAACAAGTGCAGATATTTACAACAAATAAATTTGAACCTTTCTGGGATATTAGTTGACCACCTAACCATGTTTTTGCCGAAACTTTACACGGGTCTGATTCGAACTCATTTTTAAATGAAAAGGCGTATCCGGAATATGTTGTTCCGAAGTCTATGGCCGCTACCATCACATGTCCACCTAAATTTGCCTGTGTGAACATAAAAATAAATACCTGGTAATTAAATAGAAACACAGTCATGTTAATTCCCTGTAGCGAAGATACGGTTAAGCATAGTTTATCCTCCTCCCGTTCGTCCGTCCGTCAGTTACATTTGTATGTAAGGTCCATATCTCTTATACCCTTTTGCAGATTTTTTAGCGAAATGGCTCGAGGTGTTTTCTCATACCAGAATACATGAATCAGCCACACCGGAAAAAGGTCAAGATTGGAATTCAATGTCCATTTGAGCCTCAATGAACGTGTCCGCTCAATATATCCCATATCTTTTCAAGGATTTTCATCACATTAGTTTCAAATATTAAGGTCAATAAGATGTGTGACTTGAGTATAATCCAAATGTTTTGGAAATATGTTTGGAAATTAAAAATATGCAATAAATTTATCAAACAATACAAAATTAAATAATTTATCCCAATCTATATCAAAAGTAATATTTACCCGCAAAAGTTAATACAGAAAAGCAAAAAAATACTTTATCAGTGACAAGTGTTTTGGACGAGTTTTTCCCCATCTTTTAATTTTCATGAAGCAAGTCCGTTACTGGTATGTAGCGTTGCCACCAATATCATGTTTCAATTGTTTTGATATGACTAAAAAGAAATCTTGAAGACATTTGGAACGTCAAATACAATAACGATGATTCAAAAAACGACCCCAAAAGGACTGTGCACTTTTTATTTGTTTATAGAAGCACAGTTAAGAATGGAAAGCTTTAATAATATGAATAACAACATGTGTTCGTATAAAACACAATATGTTTTTGTTTTATCAAAAAAAAGAAACATTTGTCTTTGAAAGACAAATCATTAAGATACAAAACAATAAATAATAGATAAACTTACAAAACAATCCGCATGCGTTGAACTTAATACTGATTGCAAGTGTAGGCCCTGAATGTAACACAAAATGACCAATATGATGAGCTATGTAACTTTGCTTGACAACAATTCATAACAGTCCTAACGCTGAAGTTTTGACCCACATTTGTTCTGACATGAGCTTGTATGATGGAATAGATTATCAATTCACCAATCACATGCGAATTTAGACATATAATTACAATTACTAAAAAGTTTCAACATTTCTTAAAACGCTTCGTGAGACTGCACTTTCAGTAACCAANATTTATAAAATGATCAATCTATTTGCGTTATTTATAGTGTGTATATCGTTATGTCACCTATTTTCGCGATGTACTTTCGATTTCACATCGCGAAACTTTATTACCGAATATACTGAAAATATGAACTTGTTTCAAGTAATTTAATAATCCAGTCGTGATATTTTAATCAATATAAACTAATAATTGTAAAAAATACGGTATTTTAGAACTTTTCTTTTTTCGTCATTCGTGGTTTACAGTCCCTTTAATATAAACATGATTTTAAAATGTGTCACCACAGTTTACAAATGGAATACTGGATAACGGTGTAACGGTGCACGGTGTAATAAAGGTAAAGGTTATCTTTTTTAAGAGAGTTCAAGACCAGTCATCATATAGCATCACATAGTAAAATCTCTAAACCATCCCTATGTATCTCAGGAAGAAATGACTAACATTCCACATAACAGCAAACAATTGTTAATTGAACTAGTGTTTCGATATCTATGTTAGATGAAAGATGGCCAAAATGTAACTTACAATTCGTTGTAAAATGAATGACATGTACATTCAAATACATAATAAACAAAAGCTTTGAATAATTTATTAAATCTTACCAAATCTGAACGCAATCGTCTATCGCACATTAATGCCTTCTACACAAACATGTATGTAACCGACACAGGTAAAGTTGATAATAGATATCTATAAGATATATCCAAAGGGTACAACATTGAAGGTGAATGCTCAGTTGTGAATCACGAAATGAGTGAAGTTATAATTTATGATGAAAGTTTATTTTCAAAACGTTTAAGTACCATGTACCTAACAATTAAGGTATAAATATACCACTATATATATAAATGGATAGAAGCACTTCTATTAAGAGACCCTTTCTAAACTATGAGTTAATATGTTATTCAGATATACACATTTGTTAAGATCTCTCTAATGAACACTGTTATATGTAAATAAACCTGCATTGTAGAAAATATACAAATAACGTTATAAACGTATAAAACACCAAAGTGGAGTATATTAATTGAATGTACAGCAAATGACTGAGGATTAGAAAGGCCATGTGCAGTTAATTACCTTTAATAGAGTTACCTTTTATCTAATTTACTTCCTGTTCAAATTCTTCGTTATCTGTATCATTATCTGATTGTATCTACATTTATAAATAATATATGTATAGCTCAAACGTGTATCTTCAGTCGCTGTTATACGTTCCTTTGTAACAATTTGCCTCTTATTACATTGATTCATACATTTGCAGATGTATGTGTGTAATTTCCCTGTACAAAACTTATTCATACAAGAGGTTTGTAAGATGACACACAGCTGTACCAAACCAGATAATGTTGTCGGAGCAGGATCTGGATCTCCATAAGTTCCATCAACTTAGCTTAAGTACCTTTTAGTTTTGGCATGGCATAACTCGGATTAAGCATTCAATTATTGTTGTAACCATCGCAACCACATGTTTAGTTTGACGAAAAATAAATTGAAATAACGTGCATATTTACCGTGTTATCATGTGTTCACCTACCCATTTTCATCAACCTAGCTTTAGCCCTTTTTGAATTGTCATAGGATCCAGTTTTTAGTTTTCAATTATTTCTGTTATTATATCAACTTCTATTTTGCCTGACGTAATAAACTGAAATAACGTGCATATTTACCATCTGATCCTCTACTCACATACTGTGTTTCATCAACCTAGCTTAAGTACCATCCGAGTAATAGCAGGATGCATTTTAACAAACAGATCTGCGGACGGACACATCTGAAATAACGTTCATATTTCCCATATAGCCCTCTGTCCACGTACCAAACTTCATCAACGTAGCTAAAGTACTCGTGGAGTTATGACAAGATCCAGATATAAGTTTTCAATTATTTCTGTAACCATAGCAACCACAAGCTGCGTCCGACGATAAAACTGAAATTATAGCGACATTTCACATAGTGTCCTCTATCCACATACTCCCGAAATGGCTTCTATCCACTAACAAAGCTTCATCAATCAGCCTCAAGTTCTTTTTGAGTTATTGCATGGCCTTTTTAATGATTTCTGTAACCATAGCAACAACTATTTTATTCTGACGAAACGAACTGAAATAACGTGCAATTTCCTCATATGACCCTCTTTTCAAATACCAAGTTTCATCAACTAAGCTCAGGTACTTTTTGAGAAGTCGCATGATCCAGATTTTTCCGACGGACATACAGACGGACAGTAAAACAGACGGACAGATGGACGGATTGGGTATGAATCTTAATCGCCCTCCGTGAAACGGAGAGCCTAATTTATCAGGTGATAAATAGGCATACACATAAATGTTACACCTTTCGGTTGTAAAGGTGTTGTAATAGGTAAAAATGTCTTATCTTTTTTGTGTAAGATATTTCCTGCCAAAAACATATTTTAATGTTTGAAACATCTTCATTTGATATAATGTAAATAAATGACTCAACATATGGCATCGATACCACAAATCAAATGATTTTCAACTCGGCAAAAAATAAGTATTCTGAGACAATATTCCGTGTGTCGCACTTTAAAACCATTATGTGTGTTCATGTGAGTTACTTTAATCTATGATTTGCAATAATATAATGTACATATGGTGTTACATATCTGTGCATTAAGTAGTAAGAATTGGCATAACGTTAGGCGCGGCATGGCGTTAAAAACCAATCTAATTCTCCTTTTCTTTGCTCTGATCAATGTGTGCGCTGTCCTCAATTCAGTGCCAATCATTGTATATGTAACGGTTTGTACATGATGATTAATCTGTCAATTTGCCAAAAGTAAAATATCAGAACACATTAAGAAGTATCGAATATTACGCTGTTTAATTTTTCCAATATTAAGTATCAGTCTAGTGACTTGTACTGCAAAATAGTGCAAACAAGAGAGTGATACATACTCTTGGAACAATAGACTAGCGTTATATTCCTTTTATTCGTGTTCGTTTTCGGAGTGTTTGAGGTCTTTCAGCGCCTGAAGTTGACGTCCTCTCCCGCTGACTTCTCTGACTCCCAGAACTCGAAGATCGGGTCCCCAAGCGGAATGCTAATTGTCCGTAGGGAATGAAGGATATTTGTTTCGGGAGGAGCCACTACACCGCCAGGGGTGGCGCGTGAGCAGCGGAGGTTGCGGCAAAGAGGACGGACGGGGCGGAACTGGGGCAAAGATGCAGAACATGATTTCGAGGGGGTGGCCCTGTGAACAAGGAAGTGTGCCAGGACGGTGGTACTCAGTGCGCTCAACGTGCTGGAGAAACCGTTCTGGGTCTCGGATCGACGACTGGTGACGACTAGAGGCCATAAAGGCGGCGCAGCGCGCGAGAAGCGTGAAGAAGGTCTTTGTCAAATTGTCAGCACTCCATTCACGAAGTTACTTTGTCCTTTTAAGGGTAACCAGCCATGAATTGTCTTTAAATTGTTTACCAGTGTACATTAAGGTCTCATTGGCCATCGTGCACTGGGCTATTTGGATCAAATATATTTCTTTGGCGAATACCCGGGCAGCAGGGGGAAATTTGACATACTTTGGCTCAAAATTTAATATTTTCTCCTGAAAGGTCAAATGGGCAGGTCAGCACATAAGGCAGTCGTGAAGACTCGGCGATGACCTGTAAATAAACGCTGACATACACGTGAGGACCCGGAGTGAGTCCTAGCAATCCTACCTAAGTAACTAACTTGACTCTCGAAAGTAGGGACGAATTTGAATCATAGCTCTAATTTACAGCTATTTGTTGTTGTGCTGTTGAGGGATGCCGGAGTACCAGGAGGAAATCATTCCTGTCCGGTATGGTGATCACTAACCAAACCCACATGCTGCCGGGAACGGAGATTGAACCCGGGTCGTCTAGGTGAGAAGCGAATGAACCAACTACTTCGCTAACCTGACAGCCTATTCCTTTCATAATTTACAACAAAGTACGTTAAATATACATTTATTTAAATTAACTTTAAATGAAATTACAATAATGACTAAAATGGTATTCCGAATTTTGATTTCATATAGGCCCTATCACTCTGTCAGTTGGTAGATCCATCGGTCTGGTCGAATAAAATGTTATAATTTTGAGGAACGATCTACTTCCACATTTATCAAGCAATTAAATGGAAACTAACAATATGTCATCACCATAAAGTGTAGATGTGCAAGATACTTTTGTATGCACAAATATCCAAACATTCCCGAGTTATTTGCCCTTTAATGCAGCTGACTCAGCGGTGCGGGTGTATTCGTTACGTTTTTTTGGCAATCACTAGTAAGTATAAGTTGTTTCTTCTGAAACAAAATCTTGCTCGCGTTAAGTGATCTAACGGCTGTGTTGTGTTTTGTGTTTTTGTACCAAAGTACTTTTGACAAATACGGTTTAACATTATTGTGTACGTGTTTAACTACAAAGTTAATATTAAACAAAATGTGAACTATTTGCGAGTCCGCAGTGATATTTTTGTTTTAAACAACCACAATTGAAAAAGTATTATCAATTTATTTCAATACGACAAGCTACAACTTAAACTAATTGATCCAACCATAGCTGAAGAATCCATTTTGCAGCCAAAACTCGCACTGCGCTGGATTGTAACCGGAAGTAGTTGATGTCACGTGGGACAGCAACGCTGTTTCTTCCGGGTACGGCCGCCAGACACTGAAGGGTCGACCTCTCCTCACGAATGACATCGCTTCCTGTTGGACATTCCGTTGCCAGGCAATGTCATCCTGAGTCGGATTTTTTATATAATCAGGAATGAACCCGAAGTAGGCGAAAACGTCCCACATGTGGAACGAGTACCGGGCCGGAAACGGAATTCCAAGCGGATGTACCGGAACGGACGGCGTTGACGTTACAACGTACCGGTACACGGGTGACTTAAACGTAGCCGCGGCGTAGAAGGACATGACGTCATTCGGACAGTTTGTCCGAAGATCACTCGCCATGCTGGTTAGTTGAAATTCCGGCGTGGATTGATTCACGGGATACAGCTTCATTGCCGTCTGTAACGTCAGCGACCCGAACGTTCCGATTGTAGCGTTAACGTGGCTGACGTATTGATCCCAAGTCCACGTGCTGATCGACATATCTGTTGGGTTGTAATCCACCTCGTTTGCACACGACCCTTCAATACAGAGCGCAATATTTTCCAAATGTATCGTCATAAATATGAATAGTCGACGACCATTTCAATAATACTTATTTAGGATCTACTTGGAGATAAAATACTGTATACTTGGCAATTTTACACGGTGGCATAGAGGTGACATTCACTCCTCTTTTTTAAAATTTCTATCTCGTTTCCACGACATACTAACTCGATGAAACGACTAACTAACTCGTGGGAACGAGTTAACTATGTCGCGGGAACGACTTACTAAGTCGAGGGAACGAGACAGAAAAAAGAGGAGTGCAAAACTAAGTTAAATAGGAGTGCAATGAACACAAGAGTGGTGCAGTAAATAAAGGAGGGGTGCATTAAACAAAAGAGGATAGAAAGTTAGCAATCTCGAGGGAACGTCTTAGCTCACTCGTTCCCATGAGTTAGTCGGCCAATCAAATTATCTGTTATATAAATTTAACTTTTACCCATGATCATCATGGCCGACAGAAACGAGGTGTCATACACTTCTCTTTTTTTAAATACACTCCTCTTTTCTCTATCTCGTTCCCACGACATACTAACTCGAGGAAACGACTTACTAACTCGTGGGAAAGAGTAAGCTATGTCGTGGGAACGACCTACTAAGTCGAGGGAGCTAAAATTATCAACTCTTTTGTTTACTGCATCCCACCTTTATTTACTGCACCGCTCATTTTTTCATTGCACTTCTCTTTTATTTAGTTTTGCACTCCTCTTTTTTCTATTGTTCCAAAGACATAGCTTACTCATTCCCACGAGTAAGTAAGTCGTTCCCAAGAGTCAGTATGTCGTGGTAACGAGATAGAAAAAAAGAGGAATGCATTAAAAAAGAGGAATGTATGTCACCTCTATGCCAACGTAATTTTGCATTTAGTCATTATCTTTATGTTGTACTTTTCCAAAATTTAATAATAAACTAGGATGAAATAGCCTGGTAATGTGGCTCTTACCTATCAACAAGGGAACGTCAACCATGTTGCCTTTCCTCCAAACCTCAAACGGGGCATCAGGAATTACCACCCCTGAAGACAAGAAAGCTCTATATAGCAGCCACAATGGTCGAGTGTATATTCGTGCGTGCATACCCGTCCACCTACCTCAAAGGTCAAGGTCCTACTAAGAGATCAAAGTTTCAATTTTAAGATATATAGTTTGTCCGCACCGCACTGTTACAGTAGCTTCATCGTTCATCGTGCAGTTTTACTAACAGCTAATGTGCGCCATGATCAGACGACTCAATGCATGTAACACCCGTCTCCCCACCTCTAAGGTCATTGTCGCGCTTAAAGGTTAAACATTAAATGTGTCCATAAATCAGCTTGTCTAGACTAACTTTATTATTCATCATGCATTTTAAAATACTTTGACACACAGTTTTACCATGTGGTGGCAGTGTGTCAAGCGCAACAACCGTCTCCCAAGCCCTACGGTAAGGGACACAATTAGGGGCAAAATGCCAGGTTTGAACTGTAACTTAAAGGTTAAATGTCATGTGTTTGGAAAATAAATAAATAAATAATAATCTGGACTGATACTTTGTTATGTTTTCATGATTTATCATGCAATTAAAAAAACAATATACCAACAAATGCCCATCCTTTGTTGAAGTTGTATCACACCTTTAGCAACTGGGAAGGTCGCACTAAAGGGCAACGGTCCACCACGTGCATGGTTAAGCTTTTAAATAATTACAAACATTATTGACATAATGCCTCTTGCCTCAACATGTTATCGGCATGCATCGACCGCCCCTCTAGTTTTATTCTTACCGTCGACCACAGCTATAGCTCCATTAAAATAGCCATTGGTTGGCAAGTCGCCTTGATCCACCATAGCCCAGTACGGGTACGTATTCCACGGCACCGCGCGCGTCACTTCGGCTGACGTCAGATTGTAGAGACACGTGATGTCACCTATGCCACACCCGGCGTTTCGAACGAAAACGAGATTGTCACTGTAGGCATCATTGGCGGTTTTGTTGTATACGGCAGATGCCGATAGAAGCCACGCCTGGTGAATTTAGAAACGTGTTGAACATCACAAAACTGTCTACGCCTTCTGATAATCAATCGTACAAATCCTCATTTAGGAAACATGTTATGAGAATGTTAAAGCAAAAGCTTACCTTTAAAACAATTTAAAACACTTAGAAAAGGGATTAATATTTGGCCTTTCAATCGTTTCCATGTAATTATAATAGGTCGCCGTGGCGTTGTGGAGTTGGTGTCCGCCTAGAGACCGGAAGGTCATGGACTCGATATCCACTGTGGGAGCGTTCCCCCATAGACACCGAGTACTGGTTCTAGTCCAAGGAAACGGACTCAAGAGCTTTTCAAAAAAGTAGTAAATGTAATCGAGCTAAAATAAATAGTTAAAAACAAAAACTAGTTATAAGATGTTTTTATACATTGAACGTATTGTGTTTTTTTCCTATTGTGGGAAATGCCTTGGTATCGAGGACAAATGGGGTAAAATAGTATAAGACAATAATAAGTTACTGCCCAATAGCAATCTAAACAATTTCACTTGCCTTTTGAAACAGCCCCTGGCACATTGGAGACGACAGTAGGGCAACTATGGCCGTCCCTCCTGAACTCTGGCAAAACACAGCCACCTAAATTGATAAACACATTACCATTTGAGCCTCGGTCTGTGAAAGGGATGTTTAATGCATGTGCGTAAAGTGTCGTTCCAGATTAGCCTGTGCAATCCGCACTGGCTAAACAGGGACGACACTTTCCGCCTAAACTGGATTTTTGCTAAGAAGAGACTTTCTTTAAACAAAAATATAATAAAAGCGGAAAGTGTCGTCCCTGATAAGCCTGTGTGAACTGAAAGGCTAATCTGGGGCGACATTTTACGCACATGCATTAGACCCCCTTTTCACAGAGCGATGCTTATATATTAATATTGTATAGTCATCTACGAATGTAATTCAGAAGATAATGGCCTTTGTGCAGTCCCATCCGCGAGCACAGTGGTCCGCGAGCACTTGCAGCGCCATGAAACCAAAAGCATGCAGGCGATAATGTCCTTTGTACAGCCCCATCCGCACAACAAAGTTGTAAGGGGTGAGGGTGGGAGTTAACTGGTTCCAGGTTGTCGGTCAGGCTGTCCGTCCGTTTCTTCTCTTTCCGTGGCATATCTTGACAACTTAAAGCGGTATCGACTTGAAACTTCATAGTTAGACATATGTTATTGGGGGAAGTGTAGTGCTTAAGATACATAACTGTTGCTTCCATATGTTTAGAACTGCATGTATTGAACTTGTTTATGTTTATACCTTACTATATTTTATACGGCATGTCTCGAAAAGTATAACTGGTATCAAGTTGAAACCACATAGGTAGGGAGAACAATGCCCACTGAAAAGCGGTATGCGGGGGTATTTCAGGCACGATCACAACCGTTCTTGTTTTCACGTACTATGAGAGTTAAATTTTACTAGCTAACTATGACATGGCTGATTTGGATAATAACGATGATGACATTTTTAATGTTGATAGAGACGATGATGACACTGGAGGATCATGGCGATAAAAGTGACATTGTTAATGTGAATAATGGCGATATATGACATTTTTTATTAGAATACTGGCGATATAGGACATTGTTGCTAAGGAAAAAGAAAAAAAAAAGATGAATGTGTTGATGTAGATCATAACAATGATATCAAAAGGTTCATGTAGAAAATTGCAATATATGACATTGTTGATGTGGATAATGACGATAATGCCTGTGATGATGTCCATGATGGCGAAAGTGACATTGTATATGTAGATGATGGCGATGTATTATATTTTTTATGTGAAAAATGACGACCATGACAATAATGATGTGGATAATTACAATAATGACATTGTTGATGTGGATGATAGCGCCGATGACATTGTTGATGAAGATAAGGCCGATTATGACATTGTTGGTGATGATATAGATTATGGCGATTATTACACTCAGTTTGTGGATAACAGTGATGATGACAACAACGACGCCTGAGATGCCATCTACGATTGAAATGATAACGAGTTGGGCGATGGAAGTGCTGCCGAACAAAAGCATACCTGATTCGGATCGCCCCCAAAGTTGCGGATGTTGGCCTGCACCCACCTGAGCACCTCGATCATGTCCATAAAGCCGTAGTTACCGGAAGTGTTGAGTGGCGAGTGGTCCGCGAGCACTTGCAGCGCCATGAAACCAAAAGCATGCAGGCGATAGTTAAAACCCACGTACACCGTGTCGGTGTCGACCCCTAGCTTCTCCGTGGGACTGTACAACGGCCAACTGCCGCTAGCTAACTGCAGACTTCCGCCATGTATCCAAACCATCACAGGTTTGGACGCATTTGTGTCAATGGACGGCGTCAGTACGTTGAGGAACAAGCAATCCTCGCTGCCTATCAACGTCGTGTGGTCGTCTGGGTTGATCTGAAAACACGTGTTGCCGTAATTTTGGGCCGGAAATGTCCCTCGCCAGCAGTTTCCGAATTTGGGACGGAGAGGTTCCGGTGGCTGCCATCGTCTACTTCCGGTTGGCGGAGAAGCGTATGGGATCCCCCTGAAGCTGTAAGCCCCGTCTTTCTGGAAACCTGACACGGGTCCGCATTCAGTCCGAACAGTGACGTCACATATGACGTCATAGACAGCGAAGCCAAAAAGCAAAGTGGAGATAGTGAACAAACCTAGCACCATTTTTACACCGATTGAGTATGTTTAACAATTAATACACATCGAACAAACGGGACTTTTATCTCCCGATATACAATCAAACACTCAATAAGTTGGATGAACTAAATACAGAGATAAATGACAGTCATGACAATGTTCTAAAACTTCTCAAGGCAACGTCTAAGATAAGAGGTTACTTTCCAATACACTCGAGTCGTGTGCTATCTGGTGAGGTGAATTGGTCATTATAATGTTATGCATATCGCAATGTTGTTGTTTCTGACATAATTTGCAAACAAAAAATAACATATGATAACATTCACCGATATATCAATCTTTACGCGAATACGAATGGCGTGTTCATATGCCAAAGAATACACCATTGAAGGTGAATGCCCAGTTGTTAATTACAAAATGAGTGAAGTTATAATTTATGATGAAATTATATTTTCAAAACGTTTAAGTACCATGTATCTAACAATTTAAGTATAAATAGACCACTACAGATATAAATGGATAGAAGCACTTCTATTAAGAGACCCTTTCTACACTCTGAGTAAATAGGTTATTAAGATATACACAATTGTAAAGATCTAATGAATACTTTCGTATGTAATTTAAACTGCATTATAGAAAATAGGCAAATGATGCTTTAATAGTATATAACACCATAGCGGAGCATATTAATGGAATGCACAGCTAATCACTGCGGATAAGAAGGGTCGTGTGCAGTTAACAACCTTCAATAGAGTTACATTTTATCTAATTTACTTCCTGTTCGAATTCTTCGTTATCTGTATTATATATGATTGTATCTACATTTATAAATAATATATGTAAAGCTCAAACGTGTATGTTCATTCGCTGTTATAAGTTGGTTTTTAACAATTTGCCTCTTATAACAATGATTCATACAATTGCAGATGTATGTATGTGATTTCGCTGTACAAAACTAATTCATACAATAGGTTTGTAACAGACCGCACAGCCGTCCTCAACCGGATAATGTTGTAGGAGCAGGAACAGAATCTCCATAAGTTCCATCAACTTAGATTGAGTATGTTATAGTTTTGGCAGAGACCGGATTCAGCATTCAGTAATTGTTGTAACCATTGCGACCACAAATTTCGTTTGACGAAAAATAAACTGAAATAATGTTACCCTGTGTTAACATACCCATTTTAATCAACCCAGCTTGAGTACGTTTTGAATTGCCACATGACCCAGTTTTGAGTTTTATTATAGCAACCACAAATTTGCCTGATGAAATAAACTGAAATAACGTGCATATTGACCATACGATCCTCAAATCAAGCGCTTCAAAAACATTATTTCATGTTTGAAACATCTTCATTTGATATAATTAAAAAAAAAATGACTCAACACATGGTATCGATACCACACATCAAATGATTTTCAACTTAGCATAAATAAGTATTCTGTTTGAGACAATATTCTGTGTGTTGCACGTTAAAACCGTTATATGTGTTCATGTGAGTTACTTCAATCTATGATTTGCAATAATATACCGCCTCAATTCAGTGCAAATCAGTGTATATGTAACGGTTTTTACATGCTGATCAATTCGTCGATTAGCCAAAATCAAAATAGCAGAACACATCCATAAGTACGGAATATTACCATGTTCAATTTGTCCAATAGTAAGTATCAGTCTAGTGACTTGTGCTACAAAATAGTGCAAACAAGAGAGTACGCATGGAACAATTGACTAGCGTAATATTCATTTTACGCGTGTGCGTATTTCGGATTTTATGGTGTCCTTTCGCGCCTGAGGCTGCATTGTGTGAGGACCCGGAGTGTGTCCCAGCACTCCTACTAATTAACTAACTTGACTCCAGAAAGTTGGGACGAATTTAAAGCATAGCTTCAATTTCCAGCTATTTGTTTCATACTGACATTTTTCAATTTGGGTGTGGTCTTGTGCTGTGGTGGGAAGGCGGAGTACCCGGAGGAAACCCCACCTGTCCGGTATGGTGACCACCAACAAAATTCACATGCTTCCGGGAACGGGGATTGAACCCAGGTCGTCTAGGTGAGAAGCGCGTGTACCAACTACCGCGCTAACCGGACAGTCCATTACCTTAATAATTTACAACAAAGCATGTTAAATATACATTTATTTCAACTAACTTTAAATAAAATTACTCTCATGACTAAAATGGTATTCGGTATTTTTATTTAATATATCACTCTGTCAGTAGGTCGAGCCATCTGTCAGACCGAAGAAAATGATTTTGTGGGACGAACTTCTTCCACATTTCTCAAGCGATTAAATGGAAACTTACAATATTTCATCAGCATGAAGTAAGGATGTGCAAGATCCTTTTTTTCATGCCCAACTATCCACACATTTCTGAATTATTTGCCCTTGAATAAAGTAAACTATGCGATGCGGGTGTATTAGTTACGTTTGTGATAATAACTAGTTAGTATATTAAGTTGCTGTTTCTGACATTGGTGTCGTGTTCTGAGAAAACTGGACAAAATGCATGTGCGTAAAGTGTCATCCCAGAAAAGCGTGTGCAGTCTGCACAGGCTAATCCGGGACGACACTTTCCGCCTCAATTAATTTTTTGCTAAGAAGAGACTTCGTTTAAACGAAAAATGTCGTAAAAGCGGAAATTGTCGTCCCTTATCAGCCTGTGCGGAATGCACAGGCTCATCTGGGATGACAATTTACGTACAAGCATTATGCCCAGTTTTCTCCGAACACGGCACATGTATCTCGGTTTTGTAGTGGTTTACACCGTAGTGCTTATAACAAATATGGATGAAAACATAGTTTGCATGTGTTATCTTAAAAATAATAGTAATATAAATCGAAATGTGAACAACTTTTAGTCCAAATTTATATATATACATAGTATGTATTTATTACAATACGTCAAGCTACAACTAATTTATCCAACCAGAGCTGAAGAATCCATTTTGCAGCCAGAACGCGCACTGCGCAGGGTTGTTGCCGGAAGTAGTTGACGTCGCGCGGGACAGCAAGGCTACCTCTTCTATGAACGGCCGCCAGGCGCTGAAGGGTCGTCCTCTCTTCACAAATGGCATCACTTCCTGTTGGACATTCCGTTGCCAGGAAATGTCATCCAGAGTTGGATTATTGATATAATCAGGAATGAACCCGAAGTAGGCAAAAACGTCCCACATATGGAACGAGTATCGTACTGGGAACGGAATTCCAATCGGATGTAACGGATCGGACGGCGATGACGTTACAACGTACCGATTAACGGGTGACGTAAACGTCGCCGCGGCGTAGAAGGACATGACGTCATTCGGACAGTTTACCCGGAGATCACTCGCCATGCTGGTCAGTTGAAATTCCGGCGTGGATTGATTCACGGGATAAAGATTCAGTGCCGTCTCTAACATAAGCGGCCCAAACGTTCCGATTGTAGCGTTAACGTGGCTAACGTACTGGCCCCAGGTCCAGGTGCTGACTAACGGGTCTGGAAATCCACAATCCACCTCGTTTGCACACGACCCTTCAATACATAGCGCAAAACTTTTGCAAACGTTTCGTCGTAAACATTTATAGTCGACGACCATTTTACTAATTTCGGAACTTCTGATGAGCATGGAGATAAAATACTGAATACTTGGCAGTTTTGCATTGTGTCATTATTTTCCTTGTTTTCCTTTACCATAATTTAATTATGAACTACCGGTAGGATGACACAGCTTGGTGGTATGGCTCTTACCTATCAACAAGGGGACGTCAACCATGTTGCCTTTCCTCTAAACCTCAAACGGGGCATCAGGAATTACCACCCCTGAAGATAATAATATTTCAAGAAACTCAATTGCTAAAATATTAATAAAATGCGTTTATGATCTGTTCAAAATCATGTGTACATTAGAGAGAAAAAAATCTTCATTACATAATACAACAATTGAATAATTATTTAAATATGGATACAAGGTTTTGAATCAGGCGAAAGCGAAAATTATATTATTGTATCAATCTATTCATATTGTTTAGATTACCGATTGTAAATCAAGGACGGCTTTAATTCTACATTATAATTAAACACAATTCAACATTACGATTATAAAAACCACCCTAGTCATTGTTATCGAAAATACTTATTTTGCAATTGTCGAGTCCGCTTGCGGAAAGTTCGATATAGCAGTTACAATAATCGAGTGTGTGTTCGTGTGTGTGTGTGCGTTACCACCACGAGAAGACTATGCCTCGCGTGTGACACACATCGCCCTTCCTCAAAGGTCAAGGTTATAGCGGGCAAAGGCTCAAATTAGGTATATATAGAGTGTACGCAGCGGGTAAAAGACAGGGTAACAACTAGAGGCCAAATGTCAGGTCTGAACGGTAACTTACAGTTCGATGTCCTATTTTGGGCAATAACAGATTGGTGGACTGATACTTCACCATGAAGCATGCAATTTAAAAAAAAATGCCCATCATGTGTAGAAGGCGAGAGAGTTGAAGCCCTTGATCAAAAGTCAAGGTCACACAAAAGGTCAAACGTCAAACATGTGCATGGTTCAGCTTTTAAATAATGACAGGCAGTATTGAAAATTGGCTCGACATGTTATCGGCATGCATCCAGCTAGTTTTTTTTCATTTGTCTGTAACCGGATGCATGTGACTTGCGACCGACACTCTTTTATTATTCTTACCATCGATTACAGCTATAGCTCCGTCAAAATAGCCTTAAGTTGGCAAGTCGGGTTGATCAACCATAGCCCAGAATGGATGCACGTTCCACGGCACCGCGCGCGTCACTTCCGCTGACGTCAGATTGTATAGACACGTGATGTCACCTATGCCACACCCGGCGTTCCGAACGAAATCGAGAAGGCATCATTGGCGGTTTTGTTGTAAACGGCCGATTCCGATAGAAGCCACGCCTGTTGAATTTAAAAAACGTGTTGAACATCACCAAATTACCTTCGCCTTCTAATCATCGAGAGTACCAACCCTCATTTGAGAAACATTTTATTTAAATGTGTTCGATGCAAGAGCTGACCTTTATAACAATTTAAAACACTAAGAAAAAGGAGTCATTTCTGGCCTGTGAATCATGTTCATGAACTTAAAATATTTATTGTATATATTGAATGCAATTTATTTAGAGTTTTATTGTGGGGCATGTCTTGGTACCGAGGCCATATTGCGTCACATAGTCACGAATAAGTTACTGCCGAATAACAAACTAAACCTTTCACCTACCTTGTGAAACAGTCCCTGGCACATTGGAGACGACAGTAGGGCAACTATGGCCGTCCCTCCTGAACTCTGACCAAACACGGTCACCTAAATTGATAAACACATTTCAATTTGAGCGTCGTTCTGTGAAAGTTATGTTTAATGCATGTGCGTAAAGTGTCGTTCCAGATTAGCCTGTGTAGTCCGCACTTGCTAATCAGGGAGGACACTTTCCGCCTTAACTGGATTTTTGCTGAGAAGAGATTTTCTTAAAACGAAAAATATCATAAAAGCGGAAAGTGTCGTCCCTGATTGGCCTGTGCAGTCCGCACAGGCTAATATGGGATGACACTTTACGAACATGCAGTTAACCCCCTTTTCACAGAGCGAGGCTCATGTATAAATAGTTTATAGTCATCTACGAAGGTAATTCAGAAGATAATGGCCTTTGTATAGCCCCATCCGCACAACAAAGTTGTAAAGGGTGGGGGTAAACTGGTTCCAGGTTTTCGGTCGTTTTTCTTCTTTCCGTGGCATATCTTGAATTCTTAAAGTGGAATTTCACTTGAAATTTCATAGGGAACGTCACGGTCCCTCGTTGGGCGCCATTGTCTCCGGGTGGTGCCAAGTGTGCGGCCAGTTCGGGACTCGAATCCGGGACACCTCGCTTACAGGGCGAGTGCTCCCCCGACTGAGCTTACCGGGCCGTCACACATCTGTTCACCAATCCCAATTTAGTTCGGTACCGTGACATTTATATCGTTATGGTATCCGGGTAAACTAAAGTGATATCAACTTGCAATCACAAAAGTAAGAATAACAATGCTAACTGACAAAGAGGTTTGTGGGTGTGTGGGTATTTCAGGCACGACGACAGTTTTTGTTTTCTACTATCTACGTGAGTTGAATTTAAATAGCTAAATATGACACCCCCTATTTGGATAATAACGATGGTGTCATTGTTGATATTGATATTGACAATGATCACAATGATTATTAAGATAAAGATCATGTCGAAATATATGATATTGTTGATGCGAATAACGACAATGATGAAAGTGTTGATGGAGATAATGACAATGATAATGCAGATAATGAGACTATATGAGTTTGTTGATGGTTGATGTGCATGATGGCGATGGGGATATTGTTGATGTAGATAATCGCGATATATTACATTTTTATGAGGAAAGTGACAACGATGACATAAATGACGTGGATAGTGACACTCGTGGATTTGTTGATGTGGATGATGGCGATGTAAATTATGACAATGATGGAATAAAGCATTGATCACATTGCTAATGTGGATAATGATTATGGTGATGATGACATTTATTTTGTTGATACTACTTTTGATGACAACAATTACGCCGATGAAGGCGTGTGTGATCGCATCGAAAACGATTTTGGCGATAGCAGTGCGGTCGAACAAAAGAATACCTGATTCGGGTCGCCCCCAAAGTTCCGGATGTTGGCCTGCACCCACCTGAGCACCTCGATATTGTCCATGAAGCCGTAGTTACCGGAAGTGTTGAGAGGCGAGTGGTCCGCGAGCACTTGCAGCGCCATGAAACCAAAAGCATGCAGGCGATAGTTAAAACCCACGTACACCGTGTCGGTGTCGACCGCTAGCTTCTCCGTGGGACTGTACAGCGGCCAACTGCCGCTAGCGAACTGCAGACTTCCGCCATGTTTCCACACCATCACAGGCTTGGAAGCGTTTGGGTTAAGTGACGGCGTCAGTACGTTGAGGTACAAGCAATCCTCACTGCCTATGAACGTCGTGTGGTCGTCTGGGTTGATCTAAAACACGTGTTGCCGTAACTTTGGGCCGGAAATGTCCCTCGCCAGCAGTTTCCGAATTTGGGACGGAGAGGTTCCGGTGGCTGCCATCGTCTACTTCCGGTTGGCGGAGAAGCGTATGGGATCCCCCGGAAGCTGTAAGCTCCGTCTTTCTGGAAACCTGACACGGGTCCGCATTCAGTCCGGACAGTTACGTCACTTATTACATCATTGACGGCGAAGCCAAAAAGGAAAGTCGAGATAGTGAACAAACCTATCACCATTATGATACCGTGTGTTTAATAATAAATATACATAGAACAAACAAAACTTTTATCTCCCGCAATGTAATCAAACACTCAATAAGGTGAATGACCGGTTACTTTCTAGTACTTTCTATTACACTCTTGTGCTGTCTAATGAAGTGTATTGGTCATAACAATGTCATGTACATCTCCATGTTAATTTTTCTCACATATTACATTACATTCACCAGTATATCAATGTTTACGCGAATTAGTGTGTTCACATGCCAAATTACTATCAAGTTATTGTCACATAAAACTTAACATTTGTTTGCGCGATTGATGTTAGTCCATTGAATGTTTTTAAACGTGTTCAATTAAATATGTACACGGTACACGGTATAACTCCACTCTGAATCAGCAGACGATTTTTTGCTTAAACCGGAGGATTCCGGAGATAGTCGATGTATCTCGATTGGGCATAACACGTTTAAATCGGGATATCTACGGATAAATACGGTTTACCAAATTACACATGCGCGACGAGCACATTATAATTTGAGCCGTATTTATTAATATAAATAAAATAGAACAACATATAGATCTTACAATTCAGTTCCCTGTCTTATAAACGATTATAGGACACGTTTAAGTAACGATTGAAATGTATAAATTAAAAATCAACTTTATTATGATCTGTTTAAAATCAACCGGCACAAAGAATGTACGTTACATCACGGTTTAATGGCTGAGCCTTCTTCTGGTAAAACTGGGCTTTATGCATGTACGTAAAGTGTCCGCACATGCTAATCAGGGACGACTTTTTCCGCCAAGACTTGATTTTCGGTTAGAAGAGACTTCCTTTAAACGAAACATTCTATAAAGCGGGAAGTGTCGTCCCCGATAAGCCTGTGCGTACTGCACAGGTTAATCTGGAACGATATTTTACGCACTTGCAATAAGCCCAGTTTTCTCAGAACGCGGCTCTGGCTCATGCGAACGACTAGTTAAAAGGTTACATGTAGCGGTTGATCGAACCCGGCGTTCCCGAGAGTCAGAGGCTCATTTAAAGATGTCGGAAGCGGATCACGCCCCAAAGTTTGCGGCCTGCACCCACCTGAGCACATTGATCATGTCCATGAACCCGTAAGTACCGGAAGTGTTGTGCGGCGAGTGGTCGGCGAGGATCTTCAACGCCATGAAAGCAAAGGCGTGTAACCGGTAGTTAAATCCAACGTGAACCATATTGGTGTCGACACTAGCTTCTCCATCGATCTTTACTGCGGCAAGTTTCAATTTGATATTTGAAGACTTCCGTATTGTATTCAAGCCATTACCAGCTTAAAGTATCGATGGTCGATCGTGTTCTCGTATCTATGAGCCGAAAATGTATCCCACCAGCAGTTTCCGGTTTTAGGACAGTTAAGTATCGGGGGAAGCCATCGTCAACTTCCGGTTGGGGATGAAGCGTACGGAATCCCCCGGAAGCTGCAAAAGCCGTCTTTTCGTAGTCCGGACACTTTGCCACATTATGTTTTACTATGAAGTACATGACACTTAACGACTTCAATAAAAGGATAAAACCACAAACAAGAACATGGCAATTACCATGTCTTAATTGCAATATAAGAATGACTGGGTTGTGTTTTAAAAAAGTGTACATGTACATGCACATCGCAAACATTATACATTTCATTACCAACAATGATTTGGTTTGTATATCCAATATTACGGATAGACATTTATCTTAATTCCTTAAAGTATCTTCAATTTCCAACAACATTATGTGTATATTCATCGAGTGTCAAAAATCCATAAACACTGTACGTTTATGTTTGTAAACTGTTAATCCTCGGCTTTATCTTATTAAAACCGAACAAATACTACCTGAGCCCCTTGCAGTAACAGGGTAACTCACACCATTGTACTGTTGTAAAACGAACGTTTATGAAGTTAACATTACTAGTCATTAGTTTTTTTTATTTCATCGACACTTAAATTGAAAAGAAATTAATTGTATATACTACGATACGATTGTGGTTTGCATGCGTATGTACCTGTTTTATAATGATGCATGAGCGTGAGGGTGAGATACCGATGCGTATATGAGCCGCGCTCTGGGAAAACTGGGCTTACTGCATGTGCGTAGTGTCATCTCAGATAAGCCTGTGCGATCCGCACTTACCTATAAGATTGGATTTGTTTAAAAAAAATATTTAAACGAAACATTATATAAAAGCGGAAAGTGTTGTCCCTGATTAGCCTGTGCGGACCGCAAATGCTAATCTGGGATGACACTTTCCGCACATACATTAAGCCCAGTTCTCCCAGAATGAGACTCATATAGCCATATTGCGGTTATAACCCCAAACGACTTACGAGCTACGGTACTTGATAAGAGGTATTTATATATATATGAATTTTAACAATAATTAAACAATCTTTTGCAAATCATAATTACACAGGAAGAGTTAACATAAACATTAACTTGTTTCGCGATATCATTCGTTGACCGCATACTGTAACTTGAAATGAATGAGCTTATTTTCATATGGAAAATAAAACTAAATAAAGCATCAAAAGTATTTTTTAATTCTCTATATATGTAAAACTAAAACGTGTATGCCCAGTACATTGATTTATAAAATTGGAGATTTATGTGGGTGATTGCCCTGTTCAAAACTCATGCATACAAGAGATTTGTAACAAACCAAACAGCCGACACCAACCGGATAATGTTGTAGCAGCAGGAACAGGATATCCATAAGTTCCATTAACTTACTAGCCTAAGTACTTTATAATTATGGCAGGATCTGGACTTCAGTTTTCAATTATTTTTGTAACCATAGCAACCACAAGTTTGGTCTGACTAAAAATAAACTGAAATAACATGCTTCTTCATCATATGACCATCTCGCCACCTTAATGTTTGCCTGGCGAAATAAACCAAAATAACGTCCATATTAACCATATGATAGACTATCCACATGAAGAGTTTCGTACCATTTGAGTAATCACAGGATGCATTTTTTGGACGGAAAGACGGACAAGCGGAAAATTTCAAATACCAAGTTATATGAACTTTTCTTGAATACTTTTTCAATAGTCCGATTAACCAGACGTCGACAAACGTTCATACAGACCGACAGAAAAACAGACTGACGAACGATGAACCTAAATCCCCCTTCCGTGAAACCGATGAACTAATAATCATGAAATGAATTGTCATACACATGTCTGCACAAATAATAACCCTGTTTTAAAGGTGTTGTATTAGATACAAGATGTTTATCTTTTTTTAACTTAATAATATTTAAACTAGTGCATGCTAAAATATAGTTTTATGTTTGAAACATCCTCATTAGATATAATGTTAACACCTGACACATGTATCGATACCACAAATCAAACGATTTTCAAAGAAGCATAAATACGTATTTTGTTTGAGACAAGATTCTGTCTGTTGAAAGCTAAGACCATTATGTGTGCCAGTTAATTTAATCTATGCTTTGCAATAATGCATTGTAAATTTGTTGTTACATATATGTGTATTGTTATTAAGTATTGGCATAATTTGAGGTTCAGCATGATGTTAAACCAATATAATTCTCATTTACTTTGCTCATATTGTTGTGTGCGCTGTCCTCAATTCAGTGTCAATCATTGTTTCTGTTAATTCGTCGAAGTTGCCGAAAAAAAATAGCAGAATAAATTAATTATTACGGAATATTACGGAGATCTATTTTTAGATGGACTCAACACTTTGTGCGAGACCCGGTGGGCTGCCAGAGCCGATGCTCTTTTCACATTCAAGGATTCATTTGGAACGGTTGTGCGCACACTTGAAGATTTAGCCAAACACAATGATGCAAAGGCTGGCGCTTATAAAGCAGCTATTACACAGTTTAGTTTCATTATTACGCTGGTGGCTGTAGAGCATGTTCTGTCTGCGTGTGTGCCGCTCTCACAACAACTTCAGGCTACTTCATGCGATCTTCTGCAAGCTGCAATGGAAGCTGAGGTCGTAAAAGCACAGGTTGAGGCAGAACGCAACGATCCCCTTGTATGGCAGGCATTGTTTGAAANCATTTAAAAAAAAAACACGACAAAAAGTAAAAATTCCGTGGTCAAAGCATTTGAACGGTCAATGCAAAAACACAAAAACCGGTTTATAATGTCTTACTATTTTTAAGTCTATAATAATACTCTTTATGACTAGCCTTTAAAGAACGACCGGTCTTGCCAACGTACAGAGAACAACATGAAGGTGCGTTTATGTAAATACATAACCAACGTTACTAGAATTGCAATACAAACTTGAAACTTGAAACTTGAAACTTGTTTATTTGCTTAAACGCCGATTACTATGAAAATACATATTCAATGGCGTTTTACAATAAGCTAAAAATGAAACAATTTAAACAAGACATAAATAATAAACCAATGATAAATCTGGTAAAAGGGATCAAATCAGGGTTAGTTAAAACATTGAACCATATACAGTATTTCGATTAAAATATATAAGCGGGCATAATCTCAGAAAAGTGCATAAAAATCACGAACATAATAAACCAATGATAAACCTAGTAAAAGAGATAAAATAAGGATAAGTTAAAACATTAAACGAAATACAGTATTTCGATTAAAATATATAAGCGGGCATTATCTCAGAAAAGTGCATAAAAATCACGGAAAAGGTGAGTTTTTAAATTTTTCTTAAAAGATTCTAAGGAATCCGATTGTCTTAGATCCTGAGGCAAGGAATTCCAAAGTCTTGGCCCAGAGGTACTGAAGCTCCTGTCACTGAATGTCTTTCGCTTATTGAATGGAACGTCATATGAAGCCATGTTTGAGCCGCATGACCGCAAACCTTGTCTGTTTTGGACTATGTTTCGTGAGAAGTTCAGTGAGGTAAGCCGGGGCCTCATCATTTGAGCACTTGTACATGAATGTAAGTAGTTACATGAAATTGAACTTGTAGATTTCTTACACAAGCCAAGCTAAATGACAATGACATACAATGTCTATCATTTGAAAAATTTAAACCAGAAAGTCAAAAAGCAGAAATAAAGTTTGAACATACAATTATAATTATTATCTTATTACGTCTCATGACTTCTTGATCTGTTAGAACAAATGAAAGCATTTTTTAGATAAAATACATGATATAATATTAAGTGCCCAATATCACCTCGAATACACCTTAGCGCCCGAACCCCCACCAGCGGGAGGGGAACACAAACTACCACACCCTCCCCCATTTGTGCGTAACATTCCTTTATGTCTGGCTACGCCTCTGTAAGTTATAGTCAAACATATAAATATAAATAAGTTCGGATACTTTGTAAGCGGTGTTAGGGCCTCAGCAGAGTTATCTGTAAGTAAAAATATATGAATGAGCCGCGCTCTGTGAAAAGAGGGTTTAATGCATGTGCGAAAAGTGTCGTCCCAGATTAGCCTGTTTAGTCCGCACAGGCTAATAAGGGACGACACTTCCGGCTTAACTTGATTTTCGCCAAGAAAAGTCTTTCTTTAAACGAAAAATACAATAAAAGCGGAAAGTGTCGTCCCTGATTAGCCTGTGCGGACTGCACAGGCTAATCTTGGACGACTCCTTACGCACATGCAATAAACCCCATTTTCACAGAGCGAGACTCATATAAATAGTTTGGTAAAAAAAAACAAATCCGCTTGTACATCATTTCCGTTTTATACGGCGAACACTACAAAACGGAAACCGTCGCTTGTTGAAACAATGAAAACATTCTTTTCCGCAGTACATGGAACACTGACTCACTGTTCTTTCCACGAATGGCGTATTTTTATTTTGGTTTTTGGATTAGTTTGCAGACATAGATAACCAGCGAAAGCGAAAAAAATCTGCATGCGAATATGGTAAGAACTTAGAAATACTTATTTTCGTATGTATGTGTGATTAGTTTGTATTTATTTACTTACATTGTTATAATGGCATACATTTGTGTTAATATATTGAGTTATTTTTAATTTGTTTATGTTAGAGAAATTTAATGTTATTAATATTTAAAACCGAAAGTGTGTCATTCGCGTAAATATGTACAGCTGTTGTACCTGTGTGGCTAAGAACTCTTAAACAACACTAAATAGTAATGGCATTTACCATAAACTTGTTTGTCCATCCGACAGAGCAAACTTTTATTTGCAGATAGTCTCAAACAAAATCGTATGCTGTATTTCCGTCTAATTATAATGTAGATCGAAACTACAGTACCAAAAGTCAAGTGAAAACTGCATTTGTATCGTTTAATTTGGTTGGTTTCAAGCTAGTTGCTTACTAACAAATGATTGGAATAATTAACCATAATAACGAAGGAAATAATAACATGCGTGTGATCTACGAAGACAGAAATAAACAAGTCTCGACCTGTCTAATTGTAATCCACGTATTTGGTCTTTGCTGTATTTATGTGGAAAAAAATACCTTTTTAAATATTGCATAATATGTCTCGACACTTTAAATGGGGTCTTGATTACAAATAGGTAATCATTGTTCGATATCCAATATGTTTCTCCTGCGTGTAAAATCTTTTAAAGGACATAGTGTATTTTGCGGTAATATTGTATTCGAACTATTTTCATTACCCGTCAAATCTCATGTCGATGTTCCAAATATGATGGGTTTCTTTCGTAAATTGAAATATATCTTAGTCTGATCTTTTACATTTTTTATTGTAATTATAGCAAGACAATTTTTATTAACCACATTTAATGAAACAAATATAAATAATTATACCATATCCAGGGCCTCATATTTAAATTAAATGCTTACGACATTTGATAGAAATAATTTGTTATTTTTCTGAATTTGAAAACATGTGTGTATTCGTCCTTAATTGTGTTTCATCTGGTATTTATCTAAACAAAATGGTGTTAATGGTATACATGTTTGTATATCTATACAGGTTTTCTGTCATGTTTATGGTATGTTCTTTTATAACGTACAATTGAAATGACAAATCATAGTACAGGTCGCGATAAATTCATGTTAAAAGAACTACAAAGACATAAATATACAACTATGGTCATGCCCTAGTTTTCTAGCCTTTGCTTTATTTATATTGAGAAAATTGCCCTTTAAAATATTGCATTATATGTCTAGATGAATGTAATGAAGTTTTGGTAGCAACATTGTACATTGCAAATCAATGATTTTACGGTATTTACGCTGTTTCTCTGGATTTTAAATCATTTTAATGTGTGTCGTGTATTTTGCGGTGATATTTGATACGAGATCCGCTAATTACCCGTCACATTTCATGCGGATATTGAGCATATACAAAACTTAGACTGTAGCATTGTATAGCGAATATAATGGCTTCGCATTGTCGATTAAAATATATCGTTTTATGCTTTTCCTTTAAATTTTAACTGTTAAGCAAAACTACTGTATATATGCACCACATTTAACGATCAGTTACCTAACTTAAATATAAACAATCATGTCACAAACAGGCCCTCGTCTGTACATGAACGCTTTATACTTAAGACACATTACATTGGATATCAATATGATAAGACTTCATCCGAAAACTGTTTAGGTAGACGATTTGTTCCTCTTTTAAATTCTCAACTCGGCGATATCTATTTCAGAAAATGGACTTTAATCTATGCACTATTTAAATTAAGTATCATAAACTGTTATCTTAAACTAGCAAAAAAAGCAGCTATAAAACAATATCTTGGCCAAATTTATGTAGCCCTTAAAACGTCTGTTAGTTTACATTTCGTCGGTTATTGATTGCTCTCAGTGAACTCAGGGGTAGTCGGAGCTAACCGTGTCCGAGTCGGTGTCACGTAATTGTTCCTATATTCAGAATTTAATGATCTGAATTTAATAGTATGAATAAAGTTCCGATTGTTATTGTACTACTTTACTATTGGTATTACAATTCCGTGTGAAACAGGAGTGCATATGTAAGATACTTTTCGTCATGTTGCTCACTCTGCAGAAGCAGCAAACGTCTACGTTTTGAACATACCGGTTTTCTTAAAGATCGGTATTTGGGTCAACAGTTATTTCCATTTTACTTACTTAGGTTGTTTTTAAATATATTTCATTATAATTGTATAATACTGATTAAATTCTGAATGCATTTTTGTAATTATTTACTTTAAAAGTCCGATTGAATACCGAGATAAAACTATTAAGCTCGTTAATTAACAAGAAACAGTAAGCATTTATTATTAGTTTTTTTGCGGTTAAATGACCAAGTCTAAACGCTAAACTATTTCAACGTTTCGTGTAAAAATCTAACATCTTGTTTTTTTGATCTATCGTAAAGTGTGTAATACATCACTTATTTTTCTTTTTTTTTTAGTTTCTTGTGTTCAATGACACTGGTTTAACAAAATAGTTAAGCATATAGTCAAACTTTTAAAAAACAATGTTGTTAAATGTGTTTCAGATGCTGTTGTCGTGTTCTTGCTTAAAACATGAACATTGAACGGTATTGAAAATGATGCAATACAATTGTGTATTATGCAAATGAATTACATTATGGCAAACTCTCGAACCTTCGAGTTTCGCTTCTAACATAATGATTCATGGGTAGAATCAGTATTGATGTCTGGTTCGAGTGGTAATGAGATATTGCGTTTTTATGTGCAACTCAGAGAACACCTATACTTATGATATTATTATGATATCTTATGAGCATTACACATAGTGCCCTACCATTCAATAATAATGTGACGCCCATACATAGAAATGCATGAACTAATTCAACTCATTCCCAGTGCACTCATAAGAGATGTTCCATTTTTAGTCATACTTTGCTTTAAATGTTAATTTTGGCACTTTTACAAATTAACTTATCGGCTACCAAGTAGGCAAAATAGCTACTAATACTACCATGATTGTTCAAAATGTACAACAGACCGTCTGACACTCTTTAAGTGATTTTACAAATCATTTCTCGTTCGAAACACGTTATAATACTAATTGTTTTATTAATTAATGTTACTCGGTTAAATACGAGAGTACATAATACTCATATAGCAGTGGTTCAATTGGAATTTTATGGTTAATACCGCTATTTAATAGACAAAGTATATTCAATCAATTCAATTATATATATTTAGGTTTTAATGTGGGTTTATAACAAAAATCGTAATTCTTCCGCACACTTCTTTATTTAAGGATCACAATGCTACAAAATGGTGGTGAATAAAGCGTTGTCTTATAGTTTTATTGACGAAGTGACGTTACTATCTTTTCACAGTATGCGAGTGTATACATAAATATGTCAAGAGATAATCGTCGAAGCCGACGATTCAAAATGAAAAAAAAAGAAAGCCAGAACAGAATGGCATTTTTTTTCCTTCAAAGGCATTTGTTCGCTACTTTTTGTTTAACTTGTCAATATTTGGATGGATTCATACTTTGTGGAATGTGAAAAAGTGCATGTTTTTAAAACGAGCAGTATAAGCATATTTCTTAAAAAATACAAACTTTTAAAATTGCCAAAGCCTGTGCACATATTTATCCTTATTTGAAAACTATTTAATGCAACTTGTGCTATATACCATTAAAGCTGCTAAAACTTGGTATACATAATGTTTATAAAGAGAAACATTCGAGTTATCAAATACAAAGTGCATACCTTTTAATCATTAAATGAAATGGGATCGGTGAACTATATTGTACTAATGCAACGTATAACGTATATGCGACATATAACCATTAAAACAGATACAATAGTACTTAAAATCATTTAACCTTAGACATTCCTTTAAGTAATTTAACGCAAACAATAAAATAAAAATTACGCAATTTTATTACAGAAGGTTAGTTGCACACTTTCTAATGGTTTAACATCGGGATTGGGGTAACATTGGTCACGTCATTTTATGATTGTATACATACATTTGTTTTGTACCAGAGGCAAAGTAGTATTTTGTTATCACTGCTTGCCTTGTTAATACATTATGCATTCTGTTAGGTTCGGTGATGCAGTGATGCATTTTACTAGCCAATATTCTTGACTTACTGCGATACGCAGTTTCAATAACCGTCTGTTATATTTGGTAAATTGTCTTTTTGTGAACGAAGAACACATTCTCGTGACATAAGTAAATGATCGTACAATTGAAATGGCATTATATATGCGTTTATCTTTATCTTTGCGCGTTCATGTATTCTTTTAGAATCGTCAAACTTGTTGTTGTGTTTAGCCATTGCGGCTTCGTATCTACAACAGCAGTCCAATTTCCTATCCGTTGAAAACGGAAACGTATTTATACATGGTTAAGTACGGAATTTCTTGCTACTAGCCCTTATTTTATAATGGAAAACCCCATTTATTTAAGTGAGAATATGTATAGGCATAATAATATAAAGTTATCAATATGTTGCTATTCTATCTGGTATTATCTGTTGCGTCTGACTGGATAATTCTGTCTGTTCTCCTTTACCGCATCAACAACTATTCGCTCATATTTAAACAGTGAGGATCTAGCCAGAATCGGTCGATCGTTTGAGAGTCTGTATGCATATGCAAACGCCGATAACATGTTGTTTGGTGTTGCTTTCTGATTTGTATGGCTTATCGCATACCTCTTTCCTAAGGAATTATCAGATAAAATAACAGTTTCTCCTCATGATGTATCGTTTCTTGGGTTTACTTATTCATACTATGTGATTGAATCACGTGAGTTCATAACTGTAAACACATCCATACAAACTGGTACATTTATTATTAAAGTGAAGTACACTGAAATTATTATCATAAAATGGTATTACATTCATTATTGATTTGTTGATCTCTGAAAATGTTAATGCTATGGCATGCTCTTGAATAACTCGTCTTGGTAATGGTAATCCTGAAGTTGGAAAATTAAGACCAGTCAGGATATGAGTTAAGCGTCCAGAGTGTTAAAATTGATAAATTAACAAATGGATCATACAATACTTTACTCGTTCTTTCAATACTTGGAAAGTCCCAATCCAATGTATCTTGCTTTTCCCATCTGTAAGACTACATCGGCAAGCATAATTATGACGGACTTAAATTGCAATCATTACAATAGATCATAGAAAAGTAATCCCTACGGTTTACTATGATATATTATGCGGACAGTGTAATCTGGTGGATTCAAAATTATGCGATTCTTCACCTAAAGAAAACGAACATAATGTTGAAATAACATGTATTTTCTTACGTGGTGATCCAATACGCAGTTTTTACAACCACTTATATTTGCAATATAAACGCCATGAGTATTAGTAAAGATTCTTTTTTGTAAATTAGCTTTGAATGCCGATTGGCACTTGATTCCACGAATGGCGTCACATATCTAGATCTGAGCATTGATAGTTCACTGACAGGTTCTGTTTATAAAGATAATATTACTTTAAAACTTAATTTTATTTTCAAAAATGTTTTAGATGTTTTGTAAAGATTTGTACGTTTCGTATATATAATTTACTTTTTACAATCGATTTATGTATAAAAGAACATAATTATGTTTGCCTGTAAAGGATAAACTCTATTAGTGATACGCAACAAAACCCTACATTACAATTTAAATGTTCAAAAAGGTTATTAGAAAGCTGAGAATACTTTGAAGTATTACATATAAATGATATTTTAAATATTTTAAATACCAGTTTAAAACAACCTTTATTAATACTCGTTTAAGACTGACCGCACGTTACCGAATTGTTAACAGTTTATTTGAATGTTTGTATGGGAATTGTTAAAAAGCTGAACTTCAGTTCCAACTGTTTACCGATAGTTTACAAAAATATTGCATACATTTCAAACTTCCGGTTACCAGAACTCTGAACATGTTAAATAGACGTCCATGTAACGGTTCTCAAAGGTAGCCAAGTCTTGGTGCTTGCTGTATTACAACGTCCATATTAAATGTATAAATAGTTTATCGTTGCCCTTTATATCGTTTATATTTATGATTGTCCTTTATATAGGATGTTGAATTCACAATTGGGGTATGCACGTGTGTGAGTATATTTTACATATTTAACCGGTCGTCATTTGACGATACTTACATTATTCAATTGGTTTTTCGTATGAGCTATCGGAATATATTTACGTAACAGAATGATTTCGTTCGCGTACGCAACGGCAGGTCAACGGTTCCACAAACGGGGAACACTATGATATGGCCGGTTGCCTACTCAGCGGCCTGTTAAATCGATTGGTACATATTGCCATTCTACTAGGCGCCCGAAATAAATAATAGGAATCACGATTAAATATGTTCGTCTCGTACGTCAAAACTAGCTAAGACGGATGGACATTTAGTAAACAAAATCTTTGTCAGTGACGAAACATCAGTCCTCTAACGTGTTCATGTTGTCAAAGTAAGATCAGGATCTCTATCAGTTTATTAACATAGCTTAAGTACTCTTAAGTTATGGCAGGACACAGATTTTAGAGTTCAAATATTTCTGTAACCATAACAACCAAAATTTTGGTGTGACGCAAACACTAATACAACGTGCAAATTCACCATATTGCCTTTTATACGCATACCGAGTTTCATTAATCAAATAAAGGACTTTCTAAAATGTCGCATAATCAAGATTTTAGTTTTCACGTATTTCTGTTACCATAACAGGACGGACGGACAGTCAAAACTGAAATCAGGTACAACATCACCATATTGCCTTCTACCAACATACATATTTTTATCAACCTAGCTTGAGTACTTTGTAAGTGTTGAAGGGTGCAGTTTTTAATTTTCATTTATTTTTGTTAAATTAGCAGTAGCAATTTTGGTATGACGAAAACAAAGCTGAGAGGCGTGCATATTTTCTGTATGGCCTTCTATATATATCCTGAGAACAACCTGGCCTGGACCTTTTCGAGTTATTGCAGGATCCAAAAGTTTCTGACGGACAAACAGATTCCCATGTATCAACATACCATGTTTTATTAAGAACGCTTACATACTTACATATTTTCTAAGTTATGTTAGGTTAAATTTTTTTAGTTTTCAATTGTTTATGTTACGATATGCATCTGTAAACATAGCAACCGCAACTCTTGTCTTACGAAAGAAAAACACAACTAAAGGACCTGCATATTTCCCAAGTGGCTCTCTATCCACGTATTAAGTTTCATGAACCTAGTTTAAGAAGTTTTTGAGTTATCGCAGGAATCAGATTTTACATTTTAACTAGTTATGTAACCATGGCGACAATAACCTGTGACTGAAGACAACATTAAAATGACATTCGGTAGAAATATCATATTCCCAATATGGATCTCAACCTAAAAGAATTACTTTCGAGTTATCGCAAGATCATGATATTTTTATTATGTCCATACCACAGTAATCACAATTTGTGTTAGATGAAAAAATGACATAACGTGTATATGCATTGATGCCAGATGGCATTCTATCTTCATATCAAGATTCATCAACCTAAATTAACTACATTTTGAGTTATTGAAGAATCCATAATCCGGACGGACAGTCGCACAGATTGACTAGAGAGACAGTCGTTGAAACTACAGTCTGTTCCCTTAAGGCATTTAGGGAACTTATATACAAACAATTTGTATAACGTTTGCATGTTACAGGCAAAATCAAATAGTCTGTTGATGGCTGCCATCGATTTCGGAACGACCTACTCCGGATTTGCCTTCTCATTCAAGCATGACTTCGATGCTGATCCAACCAAAATATCTACTATGAAATGGTTTGGAAGCAAACTTATTTCTCTGAAAGGTTAGATAATAGTAAACTACTTATATATAGTTCAGTGTAATTTCCTTTTTATTATATTGCTTTATCATTATAGTTTTATATAGTATGCATTAACCTGACACGTGTGATAACTAAGCAATGCTTGTTTCGTTTCCGAACACATCTTTTTTGTAAAGTATTTCCAGTGTTATTTCTAATTAACTGAACACTTGCATAAGTCTTCATTTGAAAGACCGAATACGTTTAGCAAACAAATATTATACACAAAGCGGGTGCATTCAATTTGAAAATATAGATTTAATTCAATATTTTGCTGCACGTGAGCAATAGTGCTATATTAATATGTTGATTGTTGTTACATTTATAAAACATCATACAGTAAAATGTAGAACTTTAAAATACAGAAAACATTGCTACATGTGTTCAATCAATTTTAGGCCCGACGTGCGTGTTAATAAAACCGGATGGCAAAACCTTAGATACGTTTGGATTTGAGGCCGAGACAAAATACAGCGATCTCAGCGAAAATGGGGAACACAAAAAGTGGTACTACTTTCATAGATTCAAAATGATGCTTTGGGACAAGGTAAGATATCAATTCGTGCGCCATTTTGTTTTTAACTTTACATTTTAATTAAATATCACGTTTGGTGTAAATACACGTTTGGTGTAAAAACTGCAATATTTTAATTGCCAGTATCTTCGATCTTGAAACAGTTTAGTGTCATGTTGTCATTTATCATTTCGGTAAATAGTTGTCCACATGTACTTAAAATCGCTTATCATAACACATATACATACATTTGATTATTCCAACAAGTGTGTACATGATTAATACTTAATCATTGTTCAGCGAATGTATCCCTTTTCATTCGTGTTGTTGCATTAATATTTCCCTTGTTAAAACAGTACACATCTGTATCGTCTTCTCGAAGATTGTAGTCTAATAATTGAAACAATAAAAGCGAAATAAACTAGTGCTGCTTTATTTGTGAGTGCTGCATTTGCTGGACAAGTATCGTCCATAAAATGTAGCTCATTATTGTCTACCATGGTCCTAGACGTAGTTCTATTTATACATCTTATTAGTACTAATTATTTGACACGTTTATTGTTTGAAATACAATAAATAAGTACCTCAATACTATATTTATATAACATGGTACAATTGTTTTCAATCTATTTGACCAACCTTATTGATAAAAAGATTGCATCTTAACATTTTGCATTTAGAATTTTAATGATGTTTTCTTGTACCAATATTGCAACATAATGAGTAATTGTGTATGCTAAAGCTGTACATTCAAAGGAGGAAATAACAAACTTAGTGTGCTTAATGACTGATTGAGTTAAACGACTGTATATATGTTAATCGCAGTTAATAATGATACATTCATGACTGAACCTCCAGTAATCATCAACTGTATCAAACTGTAATGTTCGTTGGCGTGGGAACCACGCTGTGTTTTAATTGAGCAGAATTGTGTTCCTTCTTTGCCAAAAAAACAAATCATGAATTCAAATAAAGTCATTGTAAATAGCCATTTACAATAATAATTGTAACTTCATTATTTATCGAATGGTTCGAGCTATACAAGTCACAGTTCGTTTTCGTTGGCGTAATGCTTTGGTTCGTGCAACAACTCCCCATCTATGCGTCTGCTAAAGGTGGCCAAGTGTTTCCGTTTGTAGAAAAGTCGGTTTTAAGGTTGCGTGCAACATGAAATTTAAGCTAAGTTTTGCGTGCATACACTCACACATGTCTTCGAGATTATCATTCGGGGTCACTGAAAAAAGCCGAAGCCGATAACTATCACTTGCAATTAAGCATAATTAGATCACTTTTTGCACCACCAAAACAATAATGTCAACAACATTATGTCTGCATATTGACTACAAGGTTTCAAATACAACTGTACATAGGATCTTTCTTAACAGCGACTTACCAATATTTATAACTGTGACTTGTGAATTATGCTCCCTTTTGTCGTGTTTGAGGGTTTTAGTTATACCTAAGTCTATTGTCGAATATTGCACAATATTTTCCTTACATAATATCGAGCCATTTTGGATGTCTTCGAGTGTGCTTTTTTAATATATAGTATCGCGTTCAAAGGGCAATGCACGTTAATTAATGCGAAACACGGTACGACACTCGACATTGAACAGATACTCTCGATCACGACGAACGACATCTTATTTTGATATAATATGTTTTGCCAAAACCTAGCCCGACAATGCGACAATCAAATAATTAAATATCGTGTGTCGTTGGTCGTCGTCAAATGTCGTTTATCGTCTTGTATCGTGTGTCGCCTTTATTATCTTGGTCAAACCTCAAAGCACGAACGTGGACATTCAATTTATTTTTACTTTTTTGTATTTTTTTTTAATAAGAACAGGATTTAAGAAATAAATAATGTTTTGTTACTAATAGCACCATGCTATTCTAAAAAGAAAACATACCAGTATAATACTTTTTCAGCCAATTCATAAAGACACAATGCTGAATGACGAATGTGGAAAAAGCCTTCCAGCTCGAACTGTGTTCGCATTGTCAATAAGGTTTGTACATCAACATTCATGAATAACCATGACAAGTTTGAAGCAAATTAAATTGTTTATTATTCATCAATTAATAGTTGTGTTGTTGTGTTTTTTACAAAATTAATATAGTAGTAAATTGTAACTCGAACGCATTTACCTATATAAGTTTGGAAATCTAAAAACAAATTTGTCACTTGAAGGAAAATCTTTAAACCTTGCGTTTCATGTCTGACCTTTCATCTGAGACTTTTATTTTTATCAAGCAAGAAAACAGCAGCATTTACTCATTTAACAAGTTTTGAATCGATACCAAATATAGTTTAACTTCGAATGTTGGAGTTCGGAACAAAATTCCATATCAATATGTATTTGCAAATACATTTTAGATTCATGATGGACAGCCTGACAAGCATGTCTCAACAGCAGGTCACTGGACTTGATGCAAGTGACATACATTGGGTACTCACTGTACCTGCGATATGGGACGATTCAGCGAAACAGTTCATGAGACTTGCTGCTCAAGAGGTATTACGAGTTTGTCAAATGTACATATTTCCCCAAAACAAAATCACGACATGAACAACACACATTTCCACAAGTTAGCTTACAGCAATACTATACAAGTCTTACTGACGTTCGAACTAACGCTATTCCAAATCGCGCAATTCAGTAAATATCTTATAACACAAAAAAAGAGTTATTATTAGGACGCATGCGCATAAAGATACGTTATATACATTTAATTGAGGGGACACTTTTCGATTTATAGGGCTCTGTCCTAGGGCTGGCGAGGTCTGGTCACGGGTCGGCTTGTAAAGGCCAATAATGTCAAAACTTGAAACAAACTAAACATCATTTCAAAATCGTTATTACTAGGGCTACACTAAATGTAGTCAAATTAAGTATGCACACCGTTTCACTATATGAGTTCAACATGAATTACCAACCAAAATAAGGGTTCACATTTAATCAGTGTTCGTGGCTACACCTGCCTTGCTGCGAAGCTTACCAGATAGTTGATACCGAAAAAGCAAACTTGTGGCTTACCTTTGAGTTTGTTCTATAAATTCCAAAGTGTGTACGCCCCTTTTATTACGATGTCAGAATGAGGTCCAGAACTTGGAATGATCATGTTTGAATTTGTATGCAAGGTAACATACTGCATTCCCTTCCTTTTCACATGGCATATTTTCGGTTTCATTAAACAAGCAATTTAAATCTCCAGCCCTCAAATATGATGCAAACATCGTATATAATAATAGTTAAAATGTATCTCTATTCAAAATAACTTCTAATTTTAAACAATGTGAGTACTTCCTTTAGATGATTTGTCCGCCTGCACGACAGTTACTTCAGAAAAGCTTATTTATAATGATTATGAAACTAATTATTTGTCTGTGCGTTTAAAGAAAAAAGACGTATTATGTATTGAACAATCTCTAATTAAAAACCTATATAGATATAATCATATATATCGTATAAGCCTTCGATATACCGCTTTAATTATTACAATCTTGAATACACTGATTAAGCAACAACATCAGAAAAACACACAATAACACATAGACATTCTTGTGCAATCATTTTGATATTTATTTTCGTTCTTTGTCTCGTGAACAAAAAATATGCCATTAACTTTTTCATATCACATTCGTACCTGAATGAACCTAACATCCTCTCTAAAATTTATTATTGTGTTGAAACTGTTGCCATTTGTATAACCGCTTAAATTTAAAGGCTGGTATTCCACCGGAGAAGCTGTCAATTGCGTTTGAACCAGAGGCAGCGTCAATATATTGCAGACACTTACCAGTTCAAAAAGATGGAGGGAGCGCTATTTCATCTTTCCGTTCAGAAAAAAAAATATTTGATTCTAGACGCAGGAGGTAATGATGTACATATGACAAACGTATATTGCACTTTCGAGCAAATTCGTGTCGAATTGAACATGTAAAATATTCAAATGCCTTGGTTATCATAACAAACTGAAAATGGTCAATGTTTATTATTAAGGTGGCACAATTGATATCACAGTCCACGAGGTATGTGTTGGAGGCGAACTGAAGGAACTGTACAAAGCTACAGGTGGAGCATGGGGTGGAACGGTCGTAGATCAAGCCTTCTTGGACTTTATGGGGGAGTTGATTGGTAGTTACATAGTCATTACACTACTTTTAATGTTTCTTGTGTTTCAATTTATTGTCTTGTATTGCTGCATTATCTTTATGATGGTGTGTGCATTTCAATGTGGTCATGTTTGTCTGTAATGTCTGGTGTTGTTTAAGGGCAAGATGTATTAGACAAATTCAAGAAGGAGCACATGGAAGACTACATAGAATTACTGCGAGATTTCGAAGTTAAGAAAAGAGAAACTGACTCAAAATCTGACCGGAAAGTGACAATGCGGATTCCAGTAGCCATTGCGGAACTTCTAGATGCCAAAGGGAAGAAATTGAAGAAAATTATACAGAAGTGTTCAAAAGCAAATAAGGTATGTCGTGTTAATATGTGTTATTGTGTTTTTGTACGTATCGCATTACTATATGTATTTAATTTGCAGTCACATATTTTAACATGACATTTGTTTTGAAGTAACAACATGGACCTATTTTGTTTTAAGATGTCTTTGGTTGGCGAAAAAACTTCGGCTGAACGACGATATATTACGATCGTTTTTTAAGGGGTCAGTTGACAATATCTTGCAACACCTTTCCTCGTTGCTACGGAAGCCCGAGACAGCAGGTGTGGAGGCGATTTTGATGGTGGGGGGATACTCAGAGTCTCCGTTACTTCGTGAAGCCATTCAAAACGAGTTCCCCTCAATGAAAATCATCGTCCCACAAGATGCCGGTCTAGCAGTGCTGAAGGGAGCAGTCATGTTTGGACACTGTCCGACCGCCATTAAATCACGCGTGTCCAAATATACGTATGGTACAGATGGTTCCGTTCGTTTCGACGAGACCCAACATCCATTAGAAAAGCGCAAAGTGTTAGATTGTGGTGACAGATGCACATATATATTTTTTGTTCTGGTTAGGGAAGGTCAAACACTGGTTGTTGGTGAAAAACAGCATGTTGGAGAATATAGTAATACTAATATTGATCAAAATCATTTGAAGTTCCGTATGTTTTATACTGCTAAAACAGATGTAAAATTTGTCACCGATGACGGATGTAAGGAAATTGGTTCGTTCAGTGTCCCATTGTCTGGCACTGGTTTAGGACGGTCTATAAGTGTTCGAATTATGTTTGGAGGAACAGAAATAGAGGTCGAATGTGAAGAAAAATCCACCGGTCGCATTACAAAAGGAATAATGGATTTCTGTCCGTAATGTACACACATACGTGTATGTATTGGAAGATGTGTAGCAATTTAAACCCATTTGCATATTTCCTATAATATTCATACTTATAGCCATTGAAGATACTTTTTTCAGCTCTTGTTTTGAAACACAAACTGCTGTTTGTAAATCACCTGGTTACAAAACAAGGTTCTCTATTATGGTTAGGTCAGGTTAAAACCTAGTTTTAAGTGAAAATCAATATGTTTCTGAGACAGGCAATACAGACGCTATTCAAACGGCTACGAATTTCCGCGTGTTTTGTACAAAGCTAAATAATGTAAAGATTACGGATGTAAGGAATCAGGTTCGTTTCAGGTTCTAATATCTGGCAGTGGTTTAAACAGATCTTTTTTGCTATAATGATGTTTGGAGGTACGCAGATGATGGTGGAATGCGACGACAAATCGACTGGTCGACTAAAATATTAAATATTCAATTGATTTGTTTATGTAGTTCATACACCATTGGTTAAACAATTCAGTCATTTGGTAATTAGCATAATACATGACGCACTGAACGAAACACTTATGAATGTGAAACACACACATGTAATCCATAGAAATTTTGGATATAAGACCTGTGCTATATATAAAGACCACCGCACAATAACCCTTTAATTTGGTAAATTGTTTTTGCTACACAAATCGCTTCTTCAAAATAAAGTGTTTCCGTCAATTAATTAATATGTTGTATGATGAGGTGATAGCACATAGAAACCTATGATATTCTTTTTAAGCTCAAGGGTGTTTTGTTTCCGCTGGGTAACAAAACCTCACATGCGTTGTCAATTTTTCGTTTTGCTTTGTTTTATTCGTTGCGCGCACGTATTGTAAGATTGGTATAACTTTTCGTGACAAGTATTGATACTCAGTGGTATTGACTGCGTTGAATACACATATGGTAGCAATTGATTTAAGTTAGTGCTTGGCTGGCAAGTGTGTGTATAATATGTATTACATATATCTTTATCCTCAGCCACAGCCGTAGGGATATGTTTTGGCGCTGTCATATCTTCCGTCCTTCCGTCCTGAACACTTTTATGTTTAGAGCCATATCTCGGAACTGCTTGGGCAAATTTTACTGAAACTAGATTGTATATATGGATAAGATGATGATACAATTCCAATGCCGTCGCATTCCACTGCAAATAACGGAGTTGTGGTCGTTTTTTACTTGAAAATAAACACGCTTTTTTGTACAGAGAAACATCTTGGAACTGCTTGGAAAGATGTCATTGATACTCAGTGTGAGTGTAAATGTATATATGTATACGAGGACGATGCAAGTTAAATTGCAACGCAAATTATTTGTCAATAACCTAGTGATGACCCTTTTTGACTCGAAACTACCCTTTTGATATTGGATATGTTTTATGTCTTCAGCTGTATCTCAAATAGCATATGAGCCACAGCCACGAACCTTCCCACAGTTGTTCTCAATCATCTGGGGCTGACTCACATACAAAAAGTTTAACCCTAGAGGTAAGGTAAATGTCAACTTTTTGAGGTCACATATTACACATTTAAAGATTTTTTTTTATAATTAAGACAGGACGTTACTATACATCAATGGATTCGACAATAACTTTCTACACTTGTTCTTCGATATCTGGCTGTGTGTCACAGGTAAGACTCGGGTCTCAATGGTTAAGGTCAAAGTCACACACTAAGCTCAAATATTACAAATGTTGATTACATATGCATTATTGTGTTAGGAATCTACTACCCATTAAGGGTCTCAATCATATAATGCTAAGTCACATGCAAGACCCACACATGTAATGACTTATTTATAATTAAGCTATAACATCACTATGCATTAAGAGATGCTGTTATAATTGTAACACTCGTTCTCCTTTATCTGGCTGTATTCAAAGGCCTAACTAAGATCTGAAGGATCAAGGTCAAGGTCCCACACTGTGGTAAAATATTACACCTTTGGAATAATTATGCCTTTATTTATTAGACTTCTAATAAATAATTTATTATCCAGAGAATTGAACCCATCCATATACCATTTAATTGCGGAGGGTATCAATTCAACGAATTTGCTTGTATAGATTTTAACTTTAAACTAGTTTTGTTACTGTGTTATTCAGGGTAAATAATTACATATATGCAAACGCCACATTGTTTTATTTTTTGTATTATGTTTTCTTTGTAAAATGTGCCAACCCATGAAAGAGGGGAAGGGATGTAAAAGATGCAATCATTATGTAATGATTTTTTATAAAGTGTATATTTTCTCAAATTTACATTTTTGTTTTTGTTCTCGTCCTAATTTTTGTTATGGGCCTTTGAGTGTATACCGTTCGTAATATGTTGCCCTTACTTACTCGTTATGTAGAACGCTAATGTATTTTAAGTGAATATTCACTTTTTGGTGATTTTGCTGTGTTTTTTCATTGATGCAGATCTGTAACTTTATACATTTCGGGACGGATTTTTATAAAACTTTATATAATTATTCCACTTGCCCAGACAATGTGTCGAGTACAACTGCACTGTTCCTCGGTAAAATAAAAATGTTAATTACAATTTAAATGTAAGGGAATTTTGAGTCCACTCTGTAGCTATTTATGCATTGACGTATGTTGATATAAATTCAAATAACGATTAGTGGCGTTATGCCGCGTTCTACTCCCGTGTGCCTACGATTAAAGGTCAAGGTCCCAATACAATATACTATGTGGAGTTTTTCCGCTCTGATTCTCTATTTGATTTTAATAAAACGTCCATCTATTATTCCAAACCACTTACTCCACGGTTAAAGGTCAAAGTCACGATTCAAAGCTTAAGGTCAAGGATTTCCGTTTCCACTCTGCGAATTTAAATGCCTAGTTGGATTTTGATAAAACGTACATATAATTATTTACTACAGCCAGATGATGGTTTCAACTAGGCGGCCAATTGTCACAAATAGAGCTTAAAATTTTCTTTCCGCTTCATTTATTCTTAAACATGGTTGGATTTTAAATGCAAAATTAGGTATTTCAATCATTTTACATTAAGCGTGTGGACAATATCATCATTATGAGGCAGAGAGTCTCATTGAATAAGGACAAAGTATATGTCCATGGCTTTGTATATCGCACTCTGACATTTAGTTGGCTTCCTCGGGCTAGCATGTGCTTTGGTTCCAGATCATGTTTGAGTTAAAATGATCGTGCGAGCTTATATTTCATTGTTGTCTTACTTGTCGAGTTAATCGTGCTGCAGATAAAACTATTGTCTCTTTTTTGTAATGGTTTCTTCATCATTAACAAATGTCAATATTGTCGTTAAGGAGAATTATATCGTATTGTATGCCTAATATTTATTTAGATGTCCATTGTAACAGGTATCATTTATCGTTTTGTTGTAGATTTTTAGTTGTTTGAAAACTATATTCTTATCAATTGTATGAAACTGTTACTCTGGTCTTAACATGTATATGTGCATTTACTTGCGTTTCAATTACTTTCGAAAAACATATTTAACCATAACACCAATCTTTAAATTTAAAGAAACATGAAAACGCGACTAAATGTCCGTTTTAACGACAATGTTGATAACACGATGTACATTGATTGATTACAACGCGAGTGGCAAAACGTTGATACATACTTTCTCTGCATGATGTTTGTCCATGGAGTGATACCGTTTTTATGAAAGTTTACTATTGGTATTATTTCACCTTTTTCTTTCTTTTCAGCATTCAGTGTGGTTTTAATGCTTTTTGTGTATTTATTAACGGATGTAATACAATGTGCATGTTTAATCACCATTAAGTCCCAAACACTCCAGACCAAATGTAGTGGGATAATCGTTGATTTATTTCTCTTAGGTCGATGCTTGACTGCATAGTTCATATTGGACGAAAACTGTAGCTTAGGTCAAGGGCTCACAATCAAACCCCAGGATATACTTTACTAATTACAGTTTTTAGAAGTGATATCATTTATTTGATTTAAGTTTACATCCTGTCCCTGTTAAGCTAATAACCTTCCACAAATCAAATATATAACTTGTAGTTTAGTGCTCTGTGTACTTTTCAAAGAAAAAACAATGATAACACTATTGCAATGAATCTTTACAAAATAAAGATATACATATATTTATGGTCCGATTATGTGATCACCCGTGACGGTAGTCGAGCCTCGAGCGGTGGTCGGCGTCCAGGAGAAGAATGTCAACTCAATAACTTAAACAGTTTAAATCAGATCATCGTGAAACCCGCTGGTAATGTTTGTGGGCACATAGAGACCAAATTTCGATAACCAGTAAGATCGTTTAAATTACTTCTTCATAATAGCCATCAAAATATAAAACATGGACAAAAAACTAGTCTTGACCACTCTCTAATTAAAAAAGTTTAAATCTGATCATCATGGAACTTGGTTATGATATTTGCATAACATCTCGGTAAAATTCGATTACCAGCTAGATTGCTTGAAGCAATTATGAATTTTGGCAATGCATTGCATAAAAAAATGAAAAAAATAATCTTGTTCGCTCTTTAACTCTAATGGTTAAAACTGGATCATCATAAAACTTTTTGATAATGTTTGTTGGCATACAATCTCGACCAAGTTCGATCACCAGTCGGATTACGCGAAGCAATTCTGAATTATCGCAATGGAAAAATAGTATAACTATTGTCCTTTCTCTAACTCAAATAGTTATAATCGGCTCAACATGAAATTTCCTGATAATGTGTTTGGGCTTATTATGTCGAAAAAGGTCGCATGAACTAACACATAGGAATGATAGCCCTTGAATAATAAATGTAATATTAATCCTGTCCTTCCTTTAAGTCCTCAATGTTTAATCGTATCATCATTAAACCTGGTCATAATATGTATGGGCTAAAAACTTGGCCAAGTATTATAATTAGCCATAGCGCCTGGGGCACTTCTGAATGATGGCCTTTCAATAATATAAAATATGTAAATTTAAGCCGACTGCTTTCTAATTCAGATAGTTTAATCTTATAAGCATCAAACACTATCAATAGATTCCAGACCGTTAAACGGGCAAACGTTGTTACACGTTGGCCCTCTTGTATCGTATTGCATTTGATTAATTCATGCAATTACGTGCATTAATGCAATAGGATAAGTAAAGGTACTGGGCCCGATTGCAAATAGCAACGGAATGCCACCGCCTGTCTCAGAGACAAAGTTCGAGCGCCTAAGTGCATTTTAAAATTCAACGGGCATTACGCATACTATAAATTCAAACTAAGCTATGTAGGTTACATACAACTCTAACTAAAATATGCAAATTTGAAATGGACGCATTTGAATTCAATGTTATTTTTTAAAGGTTACATAATATATTAAACAACAAACTCTAGAACAGTAATTTAAGAGGATAAATACACAGGCAATGACTCATAATAAAAAGGCAGAAAAGGTGAAAATTCGTCAAATACCTCTCAAAATTGTGACGTTCGTTCTTCATGTCGCACACAAATACAGGAACCTTCACCATGGTTTATTGACTCCATCGCCTACGTTTTTGGGCACGTTACTCTGCAATAAACAGTGTAACATACACATTCACAAGTGTCCAAATATTGCCTAGGTGCAATGGCGCATAACTCTGCAACGAATACTGCGACATACACATAACGTATGCCTTGCACTTTGCCATAATAAAACAACAAATAATTGATTCATAAAAATACATGCCCTGTTATCTAATAAACACCATAAGCATCAACTCGAGCTATACAGTAGGTTTATAAATAGTGAATCGAGGGTCGATTATTAAACAATTGTTTCTGCTAAACATCTTATACCAGATACAAGACTTTAGCACTGATATTCAGTCGTACTATCAGGACTCGTGTAATTGAGTAGTTTGTTCAGTATATAAATGACGCTCAAAGCTGACACCGAGGATGACCCGCACGTGCATCCGCCGTGTTAAACCGACAGCCGACGTTATAGCCACTAAAGTGCCGTTCACTGAGCGGAAAAGAGTGAATGATGGTCAATCTTTGTTTCGATTAATTCATTTTTGATATAGAACCTTCTAGGCATTTGAATGTAGTCTTGTTGTATCATTGACATAGGATGCCTTCTCTATAAGTTCAGTTCATACAAATTGGCATATTGATTCGTTCTCATAACAGTGTGAGCATTAATAAACAACAACAACACGAACAAACTTACAATTCCAGATGGATGTTTATAATCAATCGGTCATGTAATATCATCATTTATAGTTTTATCTTAATGTTAAAACTTTAATTTTAACATTGAGATCAATTGGCAAACCTCTAAGTAATGTGGTTCTTCTAAAGGCGTACAGTTGAACACTTGTAACCTAGCGATAGGGTACAAATTCGTACCCGAATTCTGCAGGAACTAATGTTATTTAGTCGGCTTGCCGACAGCTCGATAGCAATCGGAATTGTAGAGTTCTGTTCGTGCGCGCGTGTGTGTGTACTTCAAAGCATGCTTTTCCGCAATTTCACTTCGTCAATTATCATGCAATTTTAAACTAAAACATACAATACATGTACGCCATGAGGAGACGGCGTGTCCTTCCTCCATACTTCAAAGATAATACTTTGAAATCAAAGATCTTATTTGGGCAGTATACAGCTTCGTCTGTCATATTGCTGCATGCCAATAACTACAAAACTTTTCAAAATAGTGTTTAATCCAATGGCAGCTTTTTTTAACTGTTCAAGGCACATATAATACCCACTTCTCGCAGCGTTCACTTCCCCTTCTCTTTCTACAGTACCAATAAACATAGCGTCGCAAGGTTGAGACCAAATCTTCAATGATGTGTGGATTGATTGAAACAGAAACTTCATTTCATCTCACAAGCAATGGAAAGCAGTATAAACAGCTTGTGCGTATTGTTGATTGTAAATTAAATTTGTTTAATAGCGGGGATTTGTTCAGAAAATATATTTTTGACACCTAACCCGTCTCTCAGTTGTATGTAAATTGACAAATTGCATATATATATATATTTATATACATATATATATAGCCCCGATTTAAGACTAACCACGCATTACTTGAATAATTATATTTAAATATTGTAAATACTCCGCTTATACGTAGCTCGAAAGTATTTGAAAGTGTTATATTGGTAATTTCACAGTTTGACTTTTATGCGGAACATGTTCAAACTTAATTGATCCCCAAATGATACTACCCGTTACATACGATATCGTGTCTCGTTTCCTTTAATGGTTGTTTTTTTGACAAACATAAATATATAAAGTATTTTTTTTTCTGTATGGTTGAACAAAGTTTATATCAAAAGCGTTTCTGCAATTTTAAAGCTGCTCAATAGCGCGATTTTGTTTTGTGTGAAGTGCATATGTATTGATTCTCACATCAACACCATCCCAAAAGAAATCTTCTTCGTGGTTAGTGCAAGCTATTATCCCGTTTAAGAGAAGACCCTTTGTATGTTATTACCCCGTGTGAAGCACATGGTACATAGAACCTCGGAGAAACAAACGGTTATATGTTCGTGTCAAATGAGCATTTTTGCCACATGGCTTGTGACCTTTGCGAGCTATGTTTAATGATCATTTCTACGAATCAGGACTTCTATAACATCATAAGCGTCGTTGATTACCATTAACCATCCGATATCCCGTTTTCTAATAAAAAAAAGGATTGAGTATGTGACTTGACGATACGATGCTTACATACTATCACAACTTGAATATACATCAATAAAAAGAAAGTAAACGAAGGTGAGACCAGATCGTCACATTTGTAATTTTGATCAAACACAATATATCATGGTACACCTTAAGTATTCAATTATATCAATCCTTGTATATGCAGTCGGATATAAGGTTATCGTAAGATATGGTGAGACCAAAACTAAACTACTTAGCGAACACATCATATCCAATATTCGTATTCATTTTGCAAAACATTGATAACAAATCATATAATTGGAAATCGTTTTCGTATAAGATTAAAAAAAAATGTAGATATGCGCTTTTAAACGCCGATAAATTTGATTAAGCATTGGCCCGAGTTTGAAGCCAAATCATAAATTCTCATTTAGAAACGATAAGAACAACGTCAATAAAAGGTTAGGCCGTTTATTTTAACAACAGTTGGGCTGTCGTCTTATTATTAAAATAAATAATTCATTTCATTTAATGCAAGAAACTGTGGACGTTTAACTGGTATCAATGTATTTAAAAAGCAACACAATTACGCTTGACATGAATTATTGACATGTCCAATTACTTGTAATAAAAAACAAACAAAGATCCCATCATGAAAATAGTATTAAATTAGCGGACTAAAAAAAACCTTCTGCCAACTGCCTTTTAATCGAATAATTAAATGTTAAAGTCTACCTGAATTTCATTAAAAGATTTTCAACCAGTGTACAACACCGTAACCTCTAAAAATGTGCTAGTCTCACAGCCATTGTACACGTACAAGACAAATGCATGATTCAGACTAACTACCATTTGGTAAGCAACTTCAATTAAAATCTAAATCTTTCATCGAAGCGGGTCTTCTTGGACACAGATCTAGAAAGGATGGCGACCTAACAATATCCAGCAGACACATGTATGCAAGCTTTTGTTTCCTGGCGAAGTCAGCGGGTTTCGGTCGACTCATGGCGGTCGTTTATTAATGTTTTGCAGTAATGTGAGCTTATATAAAAGTCCAACGCACTAACTTAAAAACAGGTATTTTCTTCGGTGTTAATGCATCCAGTTGCGCGTTTAACCATGGCTCATCCTTTTAGTCAATTTACAAAGTTCACTTTATCGAAGAAGAATTCCTTGAAAAATATATAAAAAAAACAAGATAATACTGTCGATGTTAATTTAATAAGAACGAAAGAGAAGCCTCCTTTAATGAGTGTATAACTCTTATACAAATAAGTTAGATTACTCTAAGATCTGGTGCTTGGTTGAAGTCTGCGAACTGTACAGCCTGCGTAAAACTTGATTGTGTTTAAAGTAGTGTTTCAAATATTGAAGAGTTTCGATTAAATGTGGTCCGTTGGTAAACTAAAATAGCAGACCTTTATCACGTCTTTAAAAACGGAACGATGAATAAGTGGAAGGTTCTCAATATATATGTATAAGTTATTGATTATCGGAAATGATTACTGCATGTAACATTAACGAATGTAACACTATCTCCACAATATTTTAAAGTGATTTTACTTCAACCTGAAACAAGATTAGGAGCGCCCGTGTGCATCGTCTGTTCATTATGGTAACATTTTTAAACATTATTACTTTTTTGTAATTGTTGTAAATGTAGTATTTATGCAAAGTTTTGTTCGGAAACCTAAGTTTATTGTTGTAGATGTTCAGACATATTTCAACATTTAAAAAGATCGTTTGCCAATCATGTTTAGATTTTTCCTTCTAAGTATAGCTGTAATGTTGTTTTTTAAGAACTCTTTAACAAATAAAACACATAATAATATTCCTTTCAATTAAGCTTAATGGTAATTACTCTTGCTCGCAATCACTGTATTTTTTTTAATATAACCATATTATTGTAAATTTATTTGACAATACTGTACCACATATCCTGCCCTTAAACTGAGATTACAACGTGGCATACAGTTTCATATCAACAAGTTTGCGTACGTTTGCATAGAATGGAACAATTATTCATAAATTGAAAGCGATTATTATTTGTCAAGCATTGCAATTTAACCCACAATGTTCCAAGACGGTACGTGTATGTTTAATGCTACTTTGTAAGTGTTGTCCTGTGCTTTAAAGGCAACTTTATTGACGTAAACTAAGGACCAGAGATTTCACAAGAATGTATCTTGATATATTGTATTGGAATTAATTATAACTATATTTATTTTTTTTTAAATTGATCTCCTCTGTAACATTCCATTATAAATATAGACAAATATTTGGATGTTTAGAATAAAATAATGAACATAGCAAAGAAATTTCTTTTTTAATCATCTGCATATTAAAATTTAAATTTATACCATGCTATTTGCGGACTTTTTTTATTCAGTTAATACTCAGTAACTGTAATTCTATGGGGATGTAAGTGAATTCACGAATTATATATCATTTTTTGGCGACTTGGATTCGAGCGTTAAGTAAAATATACATAACAATTGTGAGATATATGTATAAAGATACAGACTGCTAACCAGGACTAATTTATAGTATATACAATATTAAATTACCAGATATATAACATAAAGATAAATCTATCTGGGCACTATGCTTTCTACATAAGCCTTCTTGTTTGCACAATGATTTGGCTTTATCTCAGATCATACGAAGGAATCCTTTTATAGATAAATCAACTGCCACTAAGGTTACTTGAAGTAAACATGCTATGAAACGTACACTCGAACAGGGCGAAGCTTTGATTTTAAAAAGGTATAGGCACATGTGAACAAATCTACATAATAACGCTATGGTGGACGATTCGCATACTGTATATTGGGTGAAACCAACAGACAAAGATTAAAGACTATACCTTTTCTGTTTAGTTTCCAACCGTTTATGGTAAAACTGTAAAACATATACATACATAGTTTATGTATGTTTTAAAATTATAGTTTCGCTTATAACAATATATTATCTTGTAATTGATATTAGCAATAGCCTCGAACAAGAAACGTCTGCTTGGTAGCAGCGGCAGTTTCCATTATATCACTGTTCGGTTTCCACTGCCACTTAAATAGTATGTATTATTACTCAATTCAACATCATTGTTATTTTCTGCACTAAATAACAACAATTGCCCTTATACATTTCTGTGTTTATACTAATCATTAATAGCATACCAAATCAAAAACATAGTCTATTAAAAAACATAACATATTTATATAAACTGGACAGTATATTTCATGGGCGAATCCAGAAGTTTTAGTGGTACTGGGTAAAACATAGTTTGCACTATTAAATACATTTATAATATAAATTATATTTTAAACCCAGCTCGTGTTGTCACATTTTCCTTCCTTCATCGTTTGTGTAAGTGTCACTATACCAGAGCAGCTTCTTATTATATCCTCTACGTCAAGACATGTCTTTCACGATCATTTTGATTCAGATTTTTCCGACGGACAGACGGACGGACTTACCGAAAGACTAATATAAATGTATTAAGATCTATAAGCCACATACCAAAAATGGAAATGTAAATGTGTTTTATTTAATTAAACGCCTATATCTATACACATGTGAATATTCAGTGGCGTTTTACATCACATTGAAAAACATCATACACACGAACAGAGAATAAAATAAAAATCACTTTACAAATAAAAAATCGCAATAATCAAGCATTTGAAAGATAAACATATAAAACTACGTGATTATGATTAAGATATATAAATCATTCGTTGAAAAAATGAAAATGTAAAATAGTTAACTAATATAAATTATTACTATATAAATTAACATCAGTATTTGACTAACACACGCAAAGAATAAAAGTATGTTTATGTGGTAGTGAACATAATCATGCATGCATACTCGAAGTAAGTAATGCGAAGGCTACGGAAACATTGAATAAAAATCACTAAAATAATATGTTTTACGATTCTTATTAAATATGTTAATATTGTCAGATTTACGAATATACGGTGGTAAATCGCTCCACAACTTTGGACCAACGGTAGAGAAACTTCTGTCACAAAATGTCTTTCGTTTGTTGAACGGGACTACATAACACCCATCCAGTCTGTCAGCGGACCTCATGCCTGTGCGACTGGGTGCATACGGTGTCAGGAGTTCTTTTAAGTAACCTGGTGCTCTTGAAATATGGCAGTTATACATATAACACAAAATTTTGCAGATAATTCTGTATTTAATCGGTAGCCAGTGCAAGTCAAATAAAGCCTGTTTGGAACTGGCGAATTTCCTCCGTTGTAGGACCATCTTTGCACACATATTTTGAATACGTTGTAACTTTGTAAGTTCATGATCTGTAATACCATATAGGAAAGCGTTGCAGTAGTCAAGATGCGAAATGACAAGTGAAAGAACTAAGATTTCAGCAGCTTGCTTGGTGAGATATCGACGAATGCGTTTAATGCGAAGAAAGTTTATCATGGCGGTTTTACATTTGCGTGTAACATGTTCATTAAAAGTGAGTGTTTGATCTAAGAATGCACCTTAGTATCTAATACAAGGAACTTTATTTACCGTGTCACCAGCAATATCTATGGTTTGTGTTGCACATTTGTTTAACTGTTTTCCAAACATTATAAACTCGGTTTTAGACGTATTCATTTTTCATCTGTTTTAAACTGTTACCAAGTTTCATCAAGATGTCTTACGTACTTTTTTAGTTATATATTGATCCAGATGTTAGTTTTCAATTATTTCCGAAACCATAGCATCTTTAATTATAGCAACAACATTTTTTCTGATAAAAAATAAACTGAAATAACGTGCATTTGGCTGTCCATCCACATACAAAATGTTATCATCCTAGCTTGAGTACTATTTGAAATACCGCAGGATCCAGATTTAATTATTTTCTTAACCATATTAATCAAATTTTTGCTGGAAGAAAAATCAATATAATTCGTATATTTCCCATATACATCTATATCAACACACCGAGTTTCATCAACCTAGCTCGCATACATTTTGAGCTATCGCAGGATTCAGATGCTGGATTTAAACTATTTCCGTAAACATAGCAATCACAACTTTTGTCCGACGAACAAAAAAGAAATCCGCGCATATGTCCCATATTACACAATATCGACAGACCAAGTTTCATTAGCCTATATTAAGGACGTTAATAGTTATCGCAGGATCTATATTTGGACAGGCATATTGATAGGTGGACAGACGGAAGGAAATGGTTTTAACCCAAACTAATTTCTATTTACTCCGTTACGAGACTTGTAAATGAACGCTTGTTAAAACGTGTTTTATCTTACAGGCAACTAGAGATAGTATGATTGTGGCGGCCATCGATTTCGGAACGACCTACTCCGGATGGGCATTCTCTTTTATACATGTGAATGATACTGATCCACCTAAAATATATAATATAAAATGGTCTGGGGGCAAGATTTTTCCTCTAAAAGGTGAGATACTATTATAATACTTTGCTCAAGTAAGCTTATGTATATTTTTTATTGCGTTTTCTTAATACTTTCCTACATTATTTTTTTTGCGATCGTTCCCATAAACTGCTCCGTTTGTAGTGTAATTCTCAATTAACTGGGCAACTACATAAGTTTTCATTTGAAAGACCCATCACTATTTATATCATACAAACGCAAATGTGATTGTACAAACAATGCATGTGCGTAAGATGCGAGAAAATAAATATAACTTAATAGCTCGCCGACATCATTTTATATAAATACGTTGTTCGTTGTTACATTCATCATCCACCTTACAGTAAAATTAAAACTTGGAAACAAAACATGCTTAAGTCGTTTAACTAATGCAGAGCCGACGTGTGTGTTAATACAACCGGATGGCAAAACCTTGGAAACCTTTGGATTTGAAGCTAAAACAAAATACAGCGATCTCAGCAAGACTGGGGAACACACAAAGTGGTACTACTTTCATAGATTAGAAATGATGCTATGGGACAAGGTAAGATATCAATTCGTACGGCGTTTAGTTTTTAACTATACGCTGTAATTTAAAATCACATTTGGTATATATACTATAACAATGTACTGTAATATTGTCATGTCGCCAACTGGTATCATCATTCCGGTAAATAGTTGTTCACCTGTGCTTTAATGCACTTTTTAAGTAGTTATTAAAATGGCAAATAAAACAAAACATACATAATTTTGATTCTTTCAAGTATTGAGTGATTTATGCGTTATCTTTGTTAAGCCACTGTACTCTCGCATTTGTTTTTACATGCATATTTAGATTATTCAATTACTGCACATCTTCATCGTGTTCTCAAAGATAGTAGTCTTATTATTGAGACAATAACGCGAAACAAGTGCTGATTTCTGTATTAGTTCTGCATTTGTTGGACCAATATTGCCGACAATGTACGTCGGTATTGTTACCCAGAGTCATAGCCGTAGTTTGTTTATACCCCTTATCAGTACAAAGTATTTAACACGTTCAATTTTGCAGTAAAGCTATATTGTTATGAATGTGTTTAAATATGCATATACTAATCTAATTGTTGAAATGATTACATCAATGCATTTTGCTTGACGATTGCTAATGATACCTTCTTTGGTCAATATTGCACAATTACTTTTTATGTTTTATCATTGAAAGCAGTTCACTCGAATAAATTAATAGCAAACTTAATTTGATGTGTTGTTCTATTTTTTATAGTAGACTTATTAATGAATGAGATTGACATTCGATGCGGTACTAAACGGATTCCGTATGTTTAACATTTTGGGAAGTATATATATAACATTATATCAGAACCGGATTGTAGAGGAAAATAATGTTTTGTTACTAATAGCATCATTTTATTCTGTACATGCAACATGCCAGTATTATACTGTTTCAGCCGATTCATAAAGACACAATGCTGGATGACGAATGTGGAATAAGACTTCCAGCTCGAACAGTGTTCGCATTGTCAATAAGGTTTGTACGTGAACATTCATGAATAATTATGACAAGCGTTACGTAATACGTATATTGATTACTATTCATTAATACATATAAGTGTTGTTTTTTTCTGAATTAATATAGTAAAAATAAGACTCGAATGCATTTACCGTATATAAGTTTGTGAATATAAAAAAAATTCGTCACGTTATGACAAGTCCTTAAACCTTTAGTATCATGTCTGACCCTAATCTAAGACTGCAAAGAATTTACGAACGTCATAATAAAATTCAAGCAATAGAGCAACAGCATATACTTATGCAAAGTGTATTGAATATATAAAAAAAAACATTGTTTTACTTCGAGTGTTGGAGTTGGAGCAAAATTCAAAATCAATTTTTATTTGCACATACATTTTAGATTCATGATGGACAGCCTGACTAGTATGTGTCGACACCAGGTCAGAGGGCTCGATGCAGATGATATACATTGGGCACTCACTGTTCCTGGGATATGGGACGATTCAGCGAAACAGTTCATGAGACTTGCTGCTCAAGAGGTATTTAAAGTTTTCTTTACAACATATACATATTTCACCCAAAACATAATCACAATATGAACTATACACATTTTCACTAAATTGCTAAAAACACTTATAAACACAGTCTAGGTGGCGTTTAAAATATTGGATGCTTGCCATAATCGCGATGACAGTTAAAATCTTATAACACAAAATAAGAGTTATCTAAAGGGACACATGCACATAGCGATACTTCTTGTATTGTTAATTCAAGGGGCACTCCACGGTTTCTCTGGCTTCGATTTCGGGCTGGCGGGGTCTTGGTTTGAGCCGGCTTGGGTCCACCGATAATGTCAAAACATGAAAACAAGCACAACAATATTTCAAAGTTGGCATGGGTGGGGCAACAAAAAATGTAGGAATATTAAGTATGTACACAGTTCACTATAAGTTCAACTTGAATTTCCAAACAAAACTATGGTTTACTTTAACCAGTACTCGCGACCACACTTTGCTTTCTGCGTTACTTACCAGATAGTTGATTTCTAATAATCAAAGTTTAGACTTCCCTTTAAATATTACACTCAATGGGTTCAGAGCTTAAAATTCTGGTTTTCGCATTTTATATGCAAGGTTACATTACACATTCCCTGGCTTTACACTAAACATGCAATTACAACATCAAGCCCTCACATCTGATACATACAACTTTATTTAAACAGTAAATCGTTTACTACTTTCTTCTAATGATTGTCCGCGTCCATGACAAGTATTTTTGCGTAGCGTTTTTTAATAATGAATACGAAACAACATGTTTGTTTTTCTGAGCGTTTATAGAAATACGAAACTTATGTTTTGAACAGTTTGTTTTAAATATAAATCATATGTGTCGTATAAGCCGTCGATTAACCGCTTTAATCTGTATAGTCTTAAATACACGATTCTTCATAAACATATTACACCAGAAAAAATAACAATAAAAATAGACATGATTGTGCAATAACATTATTTTCGTTTTCGTTCTTGGTCTCTTGAACCAATAACTGATTATGTAATTAACATTATTATATCATATTCGTACCTGAATAAAAAGGATACTTTGTATTAAAATAAATAATTTCGTTGAAACTGTTATGTCATTTCTGTAACCGTTTAAATTAAAAGGCTGGTATTTCGCCGGAGAAGCTGACAATTGCATTGGAACCAGAGGCGGCGTCAATATACTGCAGATACTTACCATTTCAAAAAGATGGAGAAAGCGATATTTCATCATTCCGACCAGGACACAAGTATTTGGTTCTAGATGCTGGAAGTAGGCATGTGCATACGAGTCAAGTAAATAACGCTTAATAGCAATTTCGTATGAAACTGAACTTGTGATTTATTCAGGTCGATTAGTATATAATAGCATATTTAAAATATTCAATGATTATTGTTAAGGTGGCACAATCGATATCACAGTCCACGAGGTATGTAATGGAGGCGAACTAAAGGAACTTTACAAAGCTACAGGTGGAGCGTGGGGTGGAACGGTCGTGGACAAATCCTTCTTGGACTTCATCGGGGAGTTGATCGGTAGTGATATATTTATATCTCATTCTTTGTTACCAATTTGTTTTGCAATCAACTGTTTCTTTAATTTGCCCTGACGTTATGAATTGTTGTGTTTTAGGGAAATACATATTAGACAAAGTCAAGGTGGAGTACATGGAAGACTACATAGAATTACTACAATATTTCGAAGTTCAGAAAAGAGGAACTGACTTAAAATCTGACGGAACAGTGACAATGAAGATTCCAGTAGCCATTTTGGATATTCTCGATGCGAACAAGAGACAGACATTGAAACAATTAATAGAAACGTCTAAATATGCGAGTAAAGTACGTCGCTGTATGGGTTTCCATCAGACACAATCAGCTGTTTAAATGCGTTAAGCTTTAAAACAAGTCATTTACATATGAATTATATTTGTAATTGGTAGCTATGTATTTACGGTATTTTGTGACCTTACATTATATATTGTTGCCTAAAGTTGTCACTCTGTTTAAAGATGGCCTTGGTCGACGAAAAACTTCTATTGGACAACGACATTTTCCGATCGTTCTTTAAGGACTCCGTTGCACCATCTTTCGTCGTTGCTATTGAAGCCTGAGACAGCAGGTGTGGAGACGATCCTTATGGTGGGAGACTACTCAGAGTCACCGTTCATTAGAGAAGCCATTGAGAACAAGTTTCCCTTTATGAAAATCATCGTCCCACAAGATGCCGGTCTATCTGTGATTAAGGGAGCTGTTATCGTTGGCCATTTTCCATCCTACATTAAAGAACGCGTGTCCAAATACACGTATGGTTGGAAGGTTACTATTCCTTTTAACGAAGCCATACATCCTCTAGAAAAGCGCAAGTTGTTTGATTGCGGATGCGAATGTGACGATTTATTTGCTGTTTTGGTTAAGTCAGGCCAAACAGTAGTTGTAGGTAAACATCAGTATGTTGCCGAGACGAGTAACTCGTATGCTGATCAAAAATATATGGTGTTTGGGTTGTTTTGTACAAATAAAACCGATGTGGCATTGTCACAGATGACGAATGTACAAAAATAGGTTCGTTTGCGGTTCCACTGTCTGGAAGTGGATTTAACAGATTTGTTATTATTCGAGCAATGTTTGGAGGTACAGAGATAATGATAGAATGCAAGGAAAAGTCCACTGGTCGATTAACCAGAGCATCAATTGATTTCTTATTGTAGTGTACAAAAACAATCCAGTTAATTTGGTTATTTTCAGAAGATACGACCCACTTAAAAATAAACTTATCGAAGTAAAACACGGAAATAAAAAAAAGCAATTCCGGATATCAGAACATTTCTATAACGTGGTTAAAAATCTTTAGAACAATAGCACTTGAATCGGCTTAAAAGAATATGTTACACGAGTATCTAATCCTAAGTATAATACCGTTTCTGTCAATTAATTAATATACAACCTAAATTGTGCAGACATTTGATTGAGTGATACCATGTAGAAACCTAATTTATCCCGTTAAATTCCCTCAATTCCTTATTCATCTTTCGTTTACTTTGTTTCATTCATGGCAAACATATTGTCAGTTTGATATAAATATTAGCGACAAGTATTGTTAGATATATATGGCTGAGTTTATTACGTATAGTGTTTAACGTTCTTTCAGTTTTCATACACGGAATGTTGATGTTCATTGCATAGGTAGATGCTTGTGTAAACCGTTTTATTTGGAAACCTCATCTATTGTAATTTTTGTGTTGGTTGTTAAATTTATATCGTGTGTCGATTAAATACTTCTGATACCTGAAGTCTTAAATGCAAATAATGTGTTTTATTGTTAAATTATAGCTGTATGTATTTGTTATTAATGTATGAGTGCGGTTTGTGAAATAAGTTACGAATTCAACTTCAGATGTTTGCTTTAGATATTCCTATTGTTTTCTGATAATGCCCCCAAAAAAGGTCATATGCTAATTATGCTACGGATTATTGGCGATAAGTCGCTTACTACTCCCGTGCCCTTTGATCAAGTCACAATACAATACCCGATGTGAAATACTTTTTCTCTGCAACTTTCCATTCCTTATTGGCACACGTATTCTGACGATCCGTTGGCTTCCTCGGACTAGCATATGCTTTGGGTCCATGTCACGTTTGAATTAAACTGATCAATNTTTTATTTCTTCTAATCATATTGCAAAAAGCACAGTTTTTCTCGTTTTGTAATGGTTTGTTCGTCATTAAAAATGTCATCATTTCCTTGTAAGAGAGTGATATATTATGTTCAGCATAATTATTATTTCGAAAACAAGTATCAATAATTTGTTGTTGCTGATTTTATTTATAGCATATGTATTTGTTAAAACTTTATCCTTTAGAATTGTATGAAACATTGAAGTTTACAATGTGATGTTTCCCTGGACTTAACTTATAACTTATAAAATTATATATTATATAAAATTTTCATTTCAATAACTTTCAAAATAAGTATATTTAACCATAGCACCAGATTTTAAGTTTAATGAATATTTTGAATACGTCTAAATGTGCATTAAAACGGCAATAATGATAACACGATTAAATTGATTAATTACAAAGCAAGTGCCAAAACGTTCGCTTCATCATCCGAAGTTTTGTCCATGGATTAATAACATGGTCAAGAACATGTAAACATATTATTATCTCACTGTTGCCTTTCTTTTAAGGGGTGTTGCGGCAGTTTATTTAACCGAGGATATATTTATAGCAACACCTGATGCTATTTTCACAACCCAATATTTTTGTAATTAGAATCATCACAAATGACCGAGTTGGTTCATAGACACAACGGTCAGTGGTTCGAACCCAGGTGCGGCTTACTTTTTTTACTTCTTCTTTTCTTTCTTTTCTTTCTTTCTTGTTTTTACTAGAGCTCTTAAGTCCTGTTGTCTCCATTAATCAATTAAAAGCATTCAGTCACAAACTTCAAAACAAGCCGAAATCTGTCAACAAGTCCCTGTTGTTGATGATTAGGGTCGAGTTTGATACTGTATGGTCTTATGTTTGTGATTAAATATTGTATTATGGTTGTGTTTTTTTTTGTAAGCTGTTGTGATCACAGTAAAGATTGTAAAAAAATACTAATGTTAATGCATATCTCTAATAATCTATGTGCCGGTACTTGGGTTTTGCCTTATTGATGTATTTTATGAAAATTTGACATAGACGGTAGGGATTGTTAAAAAAAATCTCTGTAAAAAGTGCGGTGACCCCCTTTTTTATTTTTGGTTTTATGATGACAATACGTAGATGAATATATTTGAGCAGTTTCGCAGAAAGTTATTAGATATTTTTTTTTAATTCCATTTTTGTGGCTAAAACAATAAACAATTGACGTTTTTTAGGGTGACATAAAAATTATAAAAAATTAAATTTATTAAAATTTAACTTGTGTTCTCCATTTTTTTTGGTAGTGTGTGGTTTTATTACATGTTATATGATGTATCTTAGCTTATATTGTATCTACATGTTGCCAATTTCGTAGGTTATTAATCATTTTTATGCAATTAGAGATTGTTCAGTTTATATGTAAAAGTACATGTTATATAATGGTGAATAAAATCAAAACTAGGCCGGTGACCCTATGTTTTTATTTCATTTTCCACAAAGTATTTGTATGTAGAACTTGAATATAAATTTTGAACAAAATCTATTAGATGGAAACAAATCAGCAAACTGCCGCAACATCCCTTAAGCATTCAGTGTGGGTTTTATGATTTTTGTTTGTTCATGTGCGGATTGAATTAAATGTTTACACCAATATTGACGTTTTTGTTTTCCTTTCTCTGTTAGTCTAATAAATAATGGTTTTAATAATTTAGGAAACATCATAACCGTGTACATAGAGGGAAAACCTTTATAATAAGAGTCCAGAGTCCGATAAACAAAGGTCATACGGGAGAATACCTGCGCACTCACACACACTCTCGAAGGAATGGGGTGTGATAATCGTTGGTGTGTCAGGGGTCGAAACCTGACTGCAATATATATAATGGACATAAATAGTCGTAACGGTCTTTTGAAAAAGGGTCAAAAGCGGAGTTCGGAACATGGTTTACAATTATACATGCTAATACATAGAGAATAACATGTTACGGCCTGATCTTTTTGTAATATATCAGGCAGGCTTAGAATAATATATCGGCGAGGCTTGCCGAGTCGTTATTTTATTCGTGACGAGCCTGATATATTACAAAAAGATCAGGCAGTAACATGTGTTTCTGTTATCATAGTCCCCATTTTAGAAATAATGAATATAAAATCGGTACGACGCTGCATTTTTAGCGGGAATAAATACGATCTTTGACGTTTGACTTGTTACTAATGACGTCATAAGCACTTGCGCTTAATATTCGTAAAATATGTTTTTCACTTTTTTTTGGCTTTTTGTGTCTAAAACATATTACATCTTGGTATCAAATTGTTTGTTTTGTTGAATCTGATTTTATTTAACTAAACATGATGACTTGTTAGTTCATTCCGAGTAAAATGACTTACATCCAAACTTCGACTGATTTAGCAACTTCCTGTTGAACATGACGTCATCAACATTTACACATTCATTTTTAATATTTGAAAAATACGTGTGTTAGTGTTTGTGATGCTTTCTGTGGATAACATGTAATGCATATTGGCATGAACTTGATTGTTTTGATGAATCTGATTAATTTTTACAATACAATATTACTTATTTATTAAGTCTTAGTAATATGACACATCGACTGATATAAGAACTTCCTGTTGAACATGATATTATTTTTTTTTATCATGAAGCGTTTTATCAAGCAGATACCAATACTAGCAGGCAGGTATTATATCACGCCAACTACTTTCCATCTAATCAAATAAACAAGGACAAACAATGTTCTTTTATAACTAGTATTATCGAAAATATTAAATTCGAGAACATTATATACCCAAAGAAAGGAAAAGCGCGGAAAGTTCTTTTGTAGGTCACAGACTACTAAACATATTTGAGCAGCCGGTTATTTTATACAGCGTCATATCGGTAAGCAGTAGAAAACCCAAATGCGCTGTTGAATCGACGATTCCGGGCGGCTATTTTGAATGTTTCTACTGCCCAATATAGTCTACTGACACCATATAGAATATATGGGGTCAGCATGTGACGTCAAACAGCCAATGAGAGAAGAATATTTTGTAGCTGGCGTGATATACATATACTGATATCATCAATAGCAATTAAAGTTATATCTATGATTGATTCGTTTACTGTCACTTTTAAGCCAATATTCTACCACACTTTAAAAATATAACTTGATTTCTAGTACACAAATAGCATTAAAAAGATTACATAAATCCAGAAGTTCGTTCTTTAAACACCTTAGCGGGGATAGCGATAGGCGTAGGAGCGCCGTCCCGGAGAACAATGCCCAATGTCAGACACATCCGATGTCGGCCCAAGTCGCTGACATGAAGAACCATCCCAGCATACATCTCTCTAGATGTATTATATTTTAACATAAAACAAAAAATGGTGGATTTAAAATATATTATTAAACAAGTTAAAATTATTTGTTTTCGTGTATCAGTTTACAGCATAAAAGAGACCACAACCAAAATAACGTTGGAAAGCAGGGAGGTTCTCTGTTGGACGTTGAGTGGCCCATAAACCACTACTGTTCAGTAACCCGAAAATATTTGTGCAGCCGAAATAAGATTAAGCCGAATAACTGAAATATCTAGATACATATTTATTTACTATGTGGTTATACAAAACACTAATTATTAAACATGTATTATCCCCGAACTTAAAGTAGTTATCGTTAGGTGCCTCTAGCCCACCGTAATTAAAAAATCACGGTTCAAGTTTCGAAAAACTCAACTTCCGGTGAATGATCAAGAACGTCACGTGACAAGCCACTCTGGATCAAAATTGGAGTAAAACGAAGAATATTAAGTCTACTACGGGTATGTTTATACTGTTTTTTTTTGTAATTTTTGATTAAAGTTGTTACTTGTGGTGGTGGAAGTGGTGGTTGTAGTGGTGATGTAAAAAACATAAGTAGCGCGGTGCTATATTGATTTTCCTTATTTTTGTATTATATATTTAAATGGACATAACATTTTAAATCTGATCTAATATTGTACTCCTTGCCGCATGTTAATTGTTTAACAAAATATAAACATAGATCATGCAACACAATTCACTATTTCTAACATTTCAAAAACAGAATTATATCACCACTTTGCATTACGCCTTTGCCTATTTAATTTTCACCAATACTACCAAATAAACCGCCTGCTCGAAACATAAAACGCAAATACTACATGTACTTTTGCCTATAGTCTGTTGGTTATTTGCCAGGGTATTTTAGCGTACTTGGTATCGATTGCATTATTTGTGAGTATTGATTAAAGCGTCTTTATTCAACAAGTCGATAGATCTTAAAATAGATCTCACCGACACATATACGAAAGCCTGTATAGGTCACATGAACGACACATCAATTTAAGAAGCGCTTCCTTTACAAAGAAAAACATTACAACGCAAATAATTTCCTAACAGAAAACGCGTTATAACGCATTGTCACACCAGTAGCGCAAAAACGAAACAAAACCAGGTATGACTACTCATATATATGATTGGAATCTAGTCAGACATTTGGTCAATCTGTCAGATATGCATCCTTGTCACATGTGGCATCATGTCTGACAGTGCCAAAGTGTTTGCCTGACATAGCATTAATTGTTAGATTTGTCTAACACGTTTGTTGTATCTGTAATTAAAAAAAAAAACGTATTTATGCAATCTGCACTGTAAGCGTTTTAAAATTCTAAAACAACTGTGGATTGCGATTGCCTGTTGAACATGTAATTTGCACCTTTATCCCTTTAATCACTAACATCATATAAATTGTCGGGTCCAAAACTTAACATTGTATTCAGATATGCGCAAATGTAGAGCAAGAATTTGCATGTCGTTCAACTTGATGTAATGTCTCCAGACTTACAATTTTGTACAGGTTATTGCACACATGGTTGTTTTGTTTACAATTGCAATGTTACGGATCGAATATTGAACAGACATACTTGAAGTGTACACAATCTGAATCAAAACCCCAACTTATCAGATGATTCATTTCAAATTAGATATTAAGACAAACTTATGCTCTGCTAAATGTTGAATCAATACACTTTATTCAGTAAGTTGTGATGAAATAGCAAATGATCAGATCACAGTTTATTAGTGTGAGCTTTAGCTCACACTAATCCCAGACCATATTTTGCAAATCAGTATGTGTCTAGAAGGCTTAGGTACGGTATGGGAGACAACCCCACTGCCTGTTGCAGCAGACGACAAATGCCATTCTCCTAGCAGAGTTGTCGTTTGTGCCTGCCTCAACATAAATGTGAATGTGATGAACCGCTGTGTATTGGTACATTGCAGAGGGGTTTATATGACTCATATTGTTTAACAGATTGAAAACCGAGATTGGCCTGTCTGGTGTTTATCATTGAAATCTGTACATATTGGCTGCTTTCAGGGAAAACGGGGCTTAATGCATGTCAAATAAGATTAGCCTGTGCATACTGATTAGCCTGTGCAATGCGCACAAGCTAATCAAGGACGACATTTTACAACGGCGAACACGTACAGTGCTTTCAGCGCTTTGATTAGTATTTGTATTAATGCCACAAAATAACTACCTATCCATATTTAAAAGGGGAAACATGATTTTATATTGTGATGCAAATCTGTGTCAATTTGGACATTCAATACAATGTTGTTCTTCACTTGGTATTTTTTAATTGATTTTGCCATTTAAAAAAATTAAATAAAAATAAACTGATCACATAGTTTTAATTGTTTTTCTACAATTTGGAAAAAATACTTGCATCCCATGTTATACTTACAATGCATGCGAAAGACATCAAAAATCCACAGGACATGAGGTCTGTAGCTTTTTAATTTTACGGGACCCCATCAGATTTGTTCAGACCTTGTTTTTTTAATCAAATAAAAGGAATTACCTTTCTCAAGTCTATAAATCCCATTTTCAAAATAAAAAAGGTTACGCAATCCTAATTGTAACACAATCAAGATTTATATTATAACATTTGTTAAAAATATAAAAGGTAATTTGACAACAGTTCTTCAAAATATTTCTTTGCTGAATATCACAAAAGAACTAGAATAGCCCTCGTCATATGCCGTTGAAATCATAAATTTTGCTTTAGATGTTTACAAGTTCAGGGAAAGGGTAAAGGTTGCATAGCTCCCCACTATTGTTGTACGTTTGTTAAAAGGCTGGAAAGCAGTTTACATCATGTGATCATATCGACCAATAAAAAAACCTAATTCTATCTTACTTCACAATTAGAAAGCAAGTGCGTTTGACTTGTTGGCTACAAATCATTATATTTTATTGTAATTTTTCATATTTTAACAAAGTAAAATGAAATCAGTCGGTTTTTCTGACAGTTAGGTAGTTTCGTTTGCATGTCTAACCAAAACATATATATTTACACATTGATTTTTACCGGAAAAAAAGGACCGCCAGTTTCGGAAATGAGACTTGACCTCAACCATTTTTATCAGAAATGTCCGAGGCCCGCATCTTTCCCATGGGTTGATACTATGAAGTTAAGACAACATTTACAGTATATAATATAAATGCTACTCCATGTGTGAACGATAATTAACATATACCTTTACATTAGATCATAAATTAATTTTATCTAATATATGTGATACTTGCATAAAAATCGACGTTTGCCTTCAGCGAACGCGATAAAGTCGGTACTTTGCAATAAGCATTCTGGGTTCTTTGCCCGGTTGCCTATGTAAACAAAGCGAATGTCACATGTGCACAAGCACAACAAAAAGAGGCCCTAAATGGGGTTCATAAAACACGATCTTTTTCTCGTTAACAGATGCATTTCTTGGGCATTTTTTTTCTAAACGATCGAATAAACGAAAGCATTTAAAATTTATTTAATTTATATAAGAAATTTAAATAAAGAATAAGCCAACCGTTTATATTAAAAAAATAGCAATATATAAAAATGTTACATACTAAATTGAAAAGCTAAGTAACACGTTGTAAAAATAGGGTAACGTCACATTTGAAAGACGTCACTATAGACATTACGTACTAATTAAAAGAAACTAATTCAACACACGCTACTGAACATATTGAACACACGCTTATAAAAGGTTTCTGTCTGACTGCGTCTGCTTTAATATACAGACAGTTTAAAATATAACTAACACTGCCTGCGTCCTGAATTGGGGTTTCATTGCGTATGCCCACGCCTTGTTAATTCCCCAGACGACAGTAACATGCATTTAAGACTATCAATGTAAATATTGTTTTTGTTAACGAAACAAAATAATTTATTTATTTTAAATACCAATTGAATTTACTTAATAATGCATTAGTTATTTTGAAGCGAATGACGTAATTCGAAAAAAAAAACGTAACGATATACGAATATTTAAAAACGTCCGGAAAATACTACTGTCCGGAACATACTCGCTAACCAGTACGGGACGAAGGGCGAACGGACCAAAATCCTTATTGATAGAATACATTTAATTTGTCTAAGCCACTGTCAACCAAACGATCGAATACATTATTCTTTTGTTAAAAAACATACAAATGTGACGCAACTGCTTTTTTTCTCTGGTTAAAATCTCCGTAAGTCACTCGCCTCGTGTTTCTATCTAGTACGCCAGCTTGAAAAGACTGTCTAAAGCGCGGTACCTTTCCGGGTACTATCGAGTTCACAGCCGAAAGTGATTTCATACTTATTTATGTCAAGTTCAGTATTTAAACACTGAAATTCACTTTGTCATTAAATATCTGTCTCGTTGCATCTTAAAAAATACGTATTTTGACAAGATTTCAACATATAGAACCGTTCTACAATATTGGCCCAATACGAACGCGGGACTAACCCGGCTCG